>CAUYQU010095045.1:0-43591 GCA_963574635.1 Cheracebus regulus | reverse complement strand
TGGGAGTAAAGGAAATAGAAAATTCATTAACCCACACTTGGAGATTATTATATAACATTTCGCCTTACATGTTTTCAGAATTAATTTCCTACAGATATATGCTTTCCTTTTATTTATTCATTTATTTTTGAGGCAGAGTCTCACTCTGTTGTCCAGGCTGGAGTGCAATGGCAGTATCTTGTGCAACCTCCACCCACTGGATTCTCCTGACTTAGCCTCCCGAGTAGCTGGGATTACAGGTGCCTGCCACCTCACCCGGCTAATTTTTATATTTTTAGTAGAGTTGGGGTTTCACCATCTTGGCCAGGCTAGTCTTCAACTTCTGACCTCATGATCCACCCACCTCACCCTCTCAAAGTGCTGGGATTACAGGCATGAGCCACCGTGCCTGGCTGCTTTTCTTTAATTGATCGTCATACATACCCACTTGTTTTGGTATTAATACTTTTGTGTCTTTGTTGTTGTTAAGATTAATAGTGCATTTAGATCTACATTTTTACTGAATGCATGTAATACATAGTATTCCACTTCATGGGCACATTATAGTTTAGTCATTCCACTACTAGGAGGCATTCAAATTGCTTTCAGTTTTTTGCTGTTAAAAAAACCTGACGGCCAAGTGTGGTAACTCATGCCTGTAGTCCCAACACTTTGAGAGGTTGAGGAAGGAGGATCTCATAAGCCCAGGAGTTTCAGACCAGCCTGGGCAACATAGTGAGACCCCGTCTGTATGTATCTATTTTTAATATATATGTGTGTGTTTTAATAATACATAGGTATTATTTTTAATAATATGTAAAAATTAAATATTTTTAATGTTTGTGTAATTATGTATTTTATTATTAAGTTTCAGTTACCATATATATAATAAGAGGGTTTGGTAACCAGCTGGCATGGTGGCGTGCAGTTGTAGGCCTAGCTGCTCAGGATGCTGAGGTGGGAAGATTGCTTGGACCCAGGAATTCAAAGCTGCAGTAAGCCATGATTGTGCTACTGCGCTACATCCTGGGCTACAGAATGAGATCCTGTCTCTGAAAGACAAGCAACAAAAAAGAGGATTTGAGTTGGGTCAGTAGTGTCTTTCAGTTGCTCTTTTGGGCCTATGGTTTCTTAGGCATGTATTAGAAGCTGCCAGTAACAGCTCAGAGCTTCTCATTGAAATTTAATCCTAATAGCTCCACTCGTGTCTGTTTTATTTGGTTTATGGCTTTATAAAACATCATTTCACTTTTCACTGCAAAGAATACCTCAAAAGTTTGTAAATCAGGACTGATGCCTTTGTTTTCATCATCTCTAAAATTTCTGATTCTTTCCAACATCCTAATTATAAAAACAGAAGGACTTTATTGCCCATAGTCTAAATTAAAAATCCATGTAGTAAATACCAGTTTTCATTATATCTTAGTGATTTATGAGTAATGACTGATTAAATGAAAATTGGATAAATTTTTTTGAGTAAAGAAATATATGCTTGTAGAAAAAAAAATACAGAAAGTTATAAAATAAAAAAGGAATTCTACACTATAGATTTGAACAGATTTGTCTGTGTATATTCTTGTACACCTATTTACATGCACATATAAACATAAACTCATATATTTGGTTTTATTGGGTTTTTTTTTTTTTGTCTTGTGATTAGGAAAACTCTTCATTTATATTAAAAAAGAATTCTATATTCTAGTAAGGGTTTTTTTGTGTTCGTTTCTGGAATTTTTAGAATATGGTTCAAGACAGTGAAATCTTTATATTTTTGAAAATATCCGGTTCTCCCTTGCTGCTTTTTCATACACTAAATTCCCATGTTTCTGTGTCTCATTTCTGGACACTGTTCTATCCTACTAATATATTTGTTTATTTCTGCATCGTAATAATTATTGTAACGGACTCTTTGATTTCTTGGTGTCCTGTGTCTACCCATCCCATTAGTCTTTTTCAAACTTTCTTCATTTATCATGAAGTGTATTAGGAGTCTCCAGAGAAACAGATAGTCATTGTATCTACATCTGCATCTGTCTGGATTAAAAGAATGAAAGATTTATCTTAAGAAACTGACTCACACAATTGTAGGGGCTAGTGAATTTGAAATTTGTAGGGCAGGTCAGCAGGCTGGAATTCAGAAGGAGTTAACATCGAAGGCCGGAGTCTGAATTTGCAGGTTAGCAAACTAGAAACTCAGGCGCGGGTTTCTCTGTTGCAATGTTGAGGATAATTCCTTCTACAGGAAACCTCAGTTCTTCTTCTTAATGCCTTCAACTGATTGATTGAGGCCCACTCATTATCAAGGATAATCTGCTTTACTCAGAGTCGACTGGTTTAAATGTAACTCCCATCTAAAAAATACCTTCACAGCAACATCTAAGTTAGTGTTTGACCAAACAGCTGGGCACGGCATAACCTAGGCAGGTTGACACATAAAATTAGCCATCACAGCATACTTTTCCAAATGAAGTGGAAAATTCTATACATTTCTATGTCAATGTATAGAATGCTTTGAATTTACAGGTAAATTTAGGAAAAGCCATGATAATGAGCATCTTTCTCTTATTAATGTGAGTTGTAATTCCTCGATATTTAAGTGGATTGCCCGTAAGTTTAGAAAAAGTAATTATGTACTTTTCGTTTGGCTAAGGTCTGTTTCATTCTACTCACTGGAAATAATTTGTTTCAGCTGCTATGTAGATCTTCAGTTTCATAAAAAGCAACTAAAATTTCTTTTTGGATAGACCCCATGTTAATTTTTTAATTGCTTTATATAGTTTTTTTCAAAGCAATGTTCTTCAAACTTTAAACAACATATTAATATATAATAAACTGTGAAGATGATAGGTTTTGTTTTTTGTAGGCAACTTTGACCAGATTTTAATTTTGGCTCCAATTACTTACAGACTGTCCTGTTGTTGATTTAATGTTTAGTGTTCAGTAGTGTAAAATAAAGATGGTAGTAAAAATATTTTATTGTTGCCATGAGGGTTAAATAAAAATGTGTATAAAACAGCAAGGTGCCTGGGCTGTGGTTCCTGTTCAGAAAATACTAACTTGCTCATTTGTAAGAACTACTCACTTGGCCTAGAATTACAAAGAAAGAAACAAAAGTCAGTTCTATCCCAAAACACTTTTCACACTTAGTTTAGTCCTATGTACTGTGTTGTCTAAGGAGGAAACTTTGATTACTGATTTAAAAATCTGTTGTTCAGTAAAGCAAAACCAGAATCTCTAGGCAGAACTATTATAGAATGACACAAGTTTAGGGATTTAAGGTTGAAGTCTATGAGCAGAATGTAAAGATTGCTTATTGAAAGCCAGAGACTGAGGGCTTGGAAGTCAGAAAGATCAGTGTCCTCCTCCTGATTCTACCATTCACTGATTGTACAATCTTGATCAATGTTTCTTAATCACCTGAGCCTTTGTTTCCTTGTCTATAAAAAAGAAATTATATGTACATTGTAGTGTTCTTGTGATGATGAAGTCTACATAATCTGATACTCATTAGCAGGTATTTAATGCATTACCTTTTTTTCTGAATAAACCTTACTTAAAATTGTTCTTCTGGATAGGTGATCTCATTAAGTCTACTGAGTTTGTCTTTAAAAGAATGTTTCTGCTAAGCTGTAAAGTTGTGAGAAAGTGAGTGAACTACTTAGTGAACTGCTAGTGACTTTTGTGTCCCTGTCCTATGCCATTTTTTTTCTTTTTTCAATGTTAATATATTCTTGAGCAAGCAATATATGGACACTTTTCTATGTGCATTTATGGTGATTGGATAAGACAGTCTTTTTGTACATTTTATACTGACTGAAAATGTATGCCCATTTGCACAGTGTTCCAAGCATTTTTAGTCTAGGGAAATGAGTATTTTAGAAAAATATGTATACTGCTGAATTGCTTGTGAAATATACTGATAGAAAGAAAACACTGTACTTACAATCGGGGAAGGAAAACAAAATAAAAACATTATGTGTTTTCCAAACTGGCATCTGTGTAAAAACTGTTCGTATCTACAAACCAAGGTCCTTAGGGGCATGTGGGAAAACAAGATTATGCTTAATACAATGTCAGTTTCTAGATAGTGGTAAACATCCTTAGTTTTTATAACCTTTTTTTGTGCAGTGAATCAGTCTAAATTTTAAAATGGAATATTAATATAATTTTTCCAGAAGTTGCTTGATAGATTTGACTACGATGATGAGCCAGAAGCTGTGGAAGAATCAAAGAAAGAGGATACATCCACTGCTGTCACCACGACAGCACCTGCTGCTGTTGTGCCCCCCGCTCCTGCTGCCACTGTGCCTGCTGCTGCTGCTGCACCCACTGCTGCCTCTCCTCCTCCTCCACAGGCACCATTGTTAGTTTTTTTTTAATTCCTCAGCAGATAGAAAATTGGTAATAGTTGTAAAGGCATAATCTAAGTAACATTTAGCAGTGACAATTTTCAATGAAGTTATTTTGTAAAATTTGTGGAATTAGTTTTCTCTTAAATGAGGTGGGGATCCTCTTAAGATTTAAATCAAGAAATGGCTTTTGTGTTGGGGATAATACTGAGTTTATAAATTTAATGTATAGATCTATGGTTCAGTAGCATGTTAACTAATGGCTCGTGAACAACACTCTGTAGTGTAAGTGTGACTGAGAAGCTTGTGCTTTTGAATGGGTAAAAAAAGATTTTCCACCTTTTTTTAGTGGCTTTCCTGGAGATGGCATGCAGCAGCCAGCATACACACAGCATCAAAACATGGATCAGTTTCAGCCACGAATGATGGGAATGCAACAGGATCCAATGCACCATCAGGTACAAGCATTTTTCTTGCGGTTGAAAAAAAAATCTATTTATTAGAGCATGTGTTTTGCATTCCACAGACCACTATGCAGCTATGCGATTGGCTAAGTCATACTATAGCTTTGATAAAAGCTGTTGAACATATAACTGTTTTTGAGTTGCTTTTTTCTGTAATTAAAACAAGGATGGTCAAATCGCATGCTCATGTTTTAATAATAGGCCTTTTAGTTAAAATAATTTAGAAATTACAGTTCTGTTTGAAGAAAACAACCTAGTTAGTTATACAGCCTTTTCCCCTGGAAGGGCCTTTCTTCTGTATTTTGTGTGGTTAGGTACTTCAGAGAGCTCTGAGCTCTGAACATTGAGTAATATAGTTTGAAATCTGGAATGAAAGGAGCATACATAGCACACTGGAGAGTTGTAGGAAGTTTGTAGAGATTTGTTCAGTTTGTTTCAGTAAATTAACTCATTGAGTGTTTCTTAAACTTGGCTGTGCATCTAAATTATGGGGACAGGGTAGGAAGCATTTTTGTTATTTCAGGTGTTTAACAATTACTGAAAGTGCATGAATAATTTAGAAAGAATACTGATAGCATTATATTTGTAGTTTTATTTGTGTTTAAATTGTACATGCAGAAATATGTTAGATTGTAGTTTACTCATTATTATGATACTTTGTTTGAAACTCTGAAAGTTGGGTATGTTAGTTGAAATTCCCCCATGGTAAATTTTTTTTAAAGTAAACCTAGAAGTCATTGCTTCTAGAAAGCCAGTTTTCCTCCCAAAAGGCTTAAAATACTTGTCTTTAAAGCTGAAGTGAGACCATTTGCAATAGAGTACTACTTCTGACTTGAAGTTCAGTTTATCACATTGCTTTCTTACATAAATGAAAATATTTCTTTAAATATTTAAAAACTAAACCTATGTATTCATAATTTTAAAATGAGTTACAGGATTTTTAACTATATACTTGGTATGTAACAATCCTTACATGAAAATTGTACATATGGAAATTGTTAAATAATGTTGAATATCATTATAACTTTTCCTTGATCAATGTTTATTAAGATATTTGGTTTTATGTAAAAGAGTTTTCCAAATTATTTTGGTAGCTATTACTCATAACACTTTCTTTAAAAATGAAAGGTTCCACTTCCTCCTAATGGACAAATGCCAGGATTTGGACTTCTTCCCACACCTCCATTTCCTCCCATGGCTCAGCCTGTGATTCCTCCAACTCCACCAGTGCAGCAGCCCTTCCAAACTTCTTTTCAGGCACAAAATGAACCACTTACACAGAAGCCACATCAGCAGGTAAAATTTTATTCTCAGATAGTTGTATCATTTTTGTTGCCTTGACTTATATGCAGATTTCTGTTTATTTGCTTGCCATCTTCATATTTGACTATATAAAGAAAGACCTGGGTACATGTTAAACTCTCTCAGTGCTCCAAGTGTTTCATCTGGAAAGTGGACGTAAAACTACCAACTTCCATAGGATTCTGTGAGATTTGAGATAGAGTGTTAAAGGCTTATTAAAATGGTATGTAATTTAAGCAAAGTAACTTTGCCAGAGGTAGAGAAGTATTTCTTTTAATCTTTTAAACAATATAAAAGTGTTTTTTTGTTTTTGTTTTTTCTTCCAGTGATGATGGCTAGATGTTATTGAACTAGTAATTTGGTCCCAAGCAACCAAAAGAGAATTGCTTAGGGGCAAGAGAATTTTAATGTAGCATTTGTTAGATTTTGTCCTCTTGCCTTTAGAATTTTTATATTTCTCATCTTATGATGGTTTTTGTTTTTTAAGGAAATGGAAGTAGAACAACCTTGTATTCAAGAGGTTAAGCGACATATGTCTGATAACAGAAAGTCAAGATCTAGGTCAGCATCCAGGTAATCTATAGAAAATGTTTTTTCCAGCCCTGTATGTCTTAGGAGACATAGAAATCAAAATTAGATTGGGTTATTTTTGATATTCAGAATGTTAATAAAATAACAGTTGGTATGTTTGTATTTGTATGTGTGTAGAAGGGGGGCAGAAGTATTGATTTTAAAAAAAGTCTACCTCGTTCATCTTACATTTTTCCTCTATATTCGAGTTGCTCAGATGTAATGGAACTTCAAAAATATAATTCTATACCTTAGGTATACAGTATGTCTTATTAGAACTCTATTTTCAAGATTCTGTTACAACTTAATTAGCCAGCAAAAGTGGAAAGATCACAGTAATGCTATAATCAGAGAATGTTTTTAATTGCTGCAGAAAATACTTTACTAAGAAGGTAGATAACAGTAGTAGCAATGGCCGGGCGTTATGGCACATGCTTATAGTCCTGGCTACTCTGGAGGCTGAGGTGGGAGGATCACTTGAGCCCAGGAGTTCTGGGCTGTAGTGCGCTATGCCGATTGGGTGTTCGCACTAAGTTGGGCATCAATATGGTGACCCCCCGGGAGCAGGGGATCACCAGGTTGCCTGAGGAGGGGTGAACCAGCCCAGGTCAGAAATGGAGCAGGTCAAAACTCCCATGCTGATCAGTAGTGGGATTCGCCTGTGAATAGCCACTGCACTCCAACCTGGGCAACATAGCGAGACCCAGTACCTTAAAAAAAAAAAAAAAGTAATAGCAATGTATCTCAACCATGAAAATTAGCTACTTAAATTATAAGAATGTGATTTTATATAGTATGAGAGGCACTGAAGATGACAGATACTTTCATTATATAGGCTGTCAATGTTGTTTATGTTATTTAAATAATGTGCATGATTTCTAATTTGGGACATACTAAAATCTGTAAAATGAATTCCCAGCTATTGCATTCTTACGTAATCCAAACATTAAATTACCTAGTTGTATTTTTTTAAATTAGTATGTGCTTATAGTTTCTGCTTTTTGTCTGTATGCTATCCATTCTCCCTTCTCTTGAAAACATTAGGTCACCAAAAAGGAGGCGATCTAGATCTGGTTCTAGATCTCGAAGGTCTCGTCATCGACGTTCTCGGTCTCGGTCCAGGGATAGACGCCGACACTCTCCTCGATCTCGATCCCAAGAAAGACGGGATCGAGAAAAAGAGAGAGAACGTCGACAAAAAGGCCTCCCTCAAGTCAAACCAGAAACTGCAAGTGGTAACTCAATGTTTATATTCAAACTTCCTGCGCTATTTTTTCTTGTCTTGGGTTTAAAGTATTTCATAACTGTTAGCAAAAATATAAAAGAAATATTAGCACTGTGTTTTTTATTTGAAATATTGCTTTATTTTGTCTTAGTTGTTTATGCATTGATGTATACCCTTAGATTTGCTTTTGTACCTTAAACCAGCTGTAAAGCAGCAGTAAGGAGTGAACCAAACATTTACAGAATATATTCACTTGCATTATTTTCTGAGTCTCATTAACTGTCTTCAGTATACATTTAGTAAGGTATGCTAGACATATATTTGATATAAATCAATAACTATTAAGTTGATTAAGATCGCCAGACTCAGTGTCTCGTGCCTGTGATTCCAGCACTTTGGGAGGCCGAGGCAGGCAGATCACCTGAGGTCAGGAGTTCGAGACCAGCCTGACCAACATGGAGAAACCTTGTCTCTACTAAAATACAAAATTGGCCGGGCATGGTGGCGCATGCCTGTAATCCCAGCTACCCGGGAGGCTAAGGCAGGAGAATCACTTAAACCGAGGAGACGGAGGTTACAGTGAGCTGAGATCACGTCATTGCACTCCAGCCTGGGCGATGAGAGTGAAACTCCATCTCAAAAAAAAAAAAAAAAAATGATGATTAAGATTTTAATTCATAATATGACTAGGACATACGTAAGGTTTCTGATTCTGTAAGGCTTATTACCTAGGACAAAGCATTAAAAAAGAAAATTATGAACACTCAAGAGTGGAGAAAGGACAGTTACCTGTAGTGAACAAAGCACTCAGCTGGTTGGTAATCAAGAGACTTGAGCTCCAGTCCTAATTCTGCTGTTCATTGGCAGGGTAATGTGGGCTAGTTATTATTTCCCTGGCTTCAGTTTTTGTAAATGAAATCTTGAGATCCATCCATCTACAAAAAAGCCAGTTTTTTCCAACTTTTGTGTATACCTTTCACTATCCCAGTTCTTTTTTTGGAAGTACTAACGCAGTTTTCTAGAACTTTAAAAATGTATGTCAGATTTTCTGTTTAAACTTGTGGTGTTGTAATATAGTTCATGGATATTTTGTGTATTTTTTTTTTTTTTTTTTTGCTACAGTGCTGTTGATTATCAAATGTGAATATCTTTATGATTGTAATTTTATTTTAAGTTTGCAGTACTACACTCTGGGTGGGGCAACTGGACAAAAGAACTACTCAACAGGATGTTGCCAGTCTCTTGGAAGAGTTTGGTCCAATTGAATCAATTAACGTGAGTGTTTATTCATTTATTTAAGTGTGATGGACAGGTGTGATTAATGTCATTTTATGAAATGAAGGACTTGAGACCTACGTTACAATTTGCCCAGGTTTATAGATGTGACTAGAGTTTAGGTGTTCTGAGTCCACACTTAGAATTCCCTGTGTTTAACATTTCTTGGATAACCAAGTTTAATTTCAAACATTTCTAGGTAAGTCTTTATATAACAAAGCTTGGAGGACTCAATTGAGACCAAACTTGAATTGCCATCATAGAAGTGAATTTAACCTTACATTATAGAGCATGGGATGAGGGGTGGGATTCTTGGAACTGGTTACTTAGTATTATATCTTGTTTCCTTAATTCTGTTATCTTTTATAATATTAAAATGTTTTGGAGCAGATGATTCCTCCCAGGGGTTGTGCCTATATTGTTATGGTTCATAGGCAAGATGCCTATCGTGCCCTGCAGAAGCTGAGCCGAGGAAACTATAAAGTGAACCAGAAATCCATAAAGGTACAGTCTTACATGTTATAATTCATTTTTTAAAAATAGGCAGAGGCAGAAGGGGACAAAATAATATGTGGCCTTTAAAAATTAATTTGAGTCTTAAAAATGACTTTTGACACTAAGGCATTTCATGTGCATCTTTATTTTATTTTAAAGAGAATGTCTCCTAAAAGAACTCCAGTGTTTTAACATAGAATTGTAAATGTTACATGCATGGTAGAAATTTGGTTTTGTTTTGTTTCAAATGTAGATGGGTTCATCAAGGTAAATTAGTGCTTTAAATATGATATCCTTTAGTAGTATGTTTTGTCCTGTTCAAAAAATTTGGATACCATATTTTTAAAGTTTGCCGTCTTAGAATTAAGGGTATTTTTCCCCTAAGAAGCTAAAGTCAGTGTTTCCTCTATGTCTTAACACCCCATTCTACCACTGGATTGCACTGCAAAGGGATTTTGTCTGATGTTAATTACAAGGCACTCCTAGACTTGGAAAAGTAGTCAAGGAACTGCTTCAGTGAACTTCAGCCTTTCCCTGATAAACTTTTTCCTTTTCTCTTTAAGTTTTTTGTTGACTGGGTTGGGTGAGAGTTGGTAAGGAGCAAATGCCAGTGAAGTTTCCATCCTAGGACAAAGTGAGAATTAAAGGTAACCAGTTCCTTAGTGAGAATAAGGTTTTGAATGAGATCCAAGCCTAACTTGTCCAGATTGCTCCCTTGCTGCCAAAGTCAGAATGGATAGAACGATAGAATAGTGTTTTCAAGACTTATGACCTTGTTTTTCCTTCTTTTCTCTTTATATTTTCACTACTGGTGAAATAGATTGCCTGGGCCTTAAACAAAGGAATAAAGGCAGATTATAAGCAGTATTGGGATGTCGAACTTGGTGTTACTTATATTCCATGGGACAAAGTCAAGCCCGAGGAACTGGAGAGTTTTTGTGAAGGAGGAATGTTGGACAGTGACACACTTAACCCAGGTAAAGCAGTATTTCATTTCTCTTACAGTTCACTTGTTTGCTTGGTAGTACACATGACAAATTGAATGTCCTGTTCCTTGCATTAGGTTGTGATTTTTGAGATTTTTTTTAGTATCTCTCTTGTGTCAGTCTGTCCATTATAAACTGAGGATTAAATAGTGAATGAGACAAAAGAGATTCAAACACAAGTGAAGTACTTACTGATTATGGGGTTTAAGAATTACAGAATTAAATAGAACTTTCCCTGTGAAACTTAACAGATTATATAGCTCTTAACTGAGCATCTTTGGTATTATGTTTTATTTATTTATTTTTTGAGATGGAGTCTCTCTCTCGCCCAGGCTGGAGTGCAGTCACACAGTCTTGATTCACTGCAAGCTCCGCCTCCCAGGTTCAAGCCATTCTCCTGCCTCAGCCCCCCAAGTAGCTGGGACTACAGGTGCACACCACCACGCCTGGCTAATTTTTGCATTTTTAGTAGCGATGGGTGTTCACCCTGTTGGCCCGGCTGGTCTAGAACTCCTTACCTCAGATGATCCACCCACCTTGGCCCCCCAAAGAGTTGGGATTACAGGTGTGAGCCACTGCACCCGGCCTGGTATTGTGTTTTAATCCAGTGCTTCATAACAATTACCCTCGATAGTTTTAGATGTCCAGAGAAGCAATCTAAAGTAAACATGTAAGACAAGGAGTTGCAGTTATTTGTGGGCATAAATATTTAAAATGCCAGATTGACAGATTCCAGTGGGGAAAATGGCAGAATGCATGGGCATGACCTGGAGATTGCTAGGCAGGAACAAGGAAGAGCATAGGATGGCATGGCAAAACAGAAAGAACTTTTTTTATCCTGAGATGAAGTCCTGCTCTGTCACACAGGTTGGAGTGCAGTGGCATGATCTCGGCTCACTGCAGCCTTTGTCTCCATGGTTCCAGCAATTCTCCTGTCTCAGCTTTCCTCGAGAGTAGCTGGGACTACAGGCGCAACCACCATGCTCAGCGGTATTTTTTAGTAGAGACGGGTTTCGCCATGTTGGCCAGGCTGGTCTTGAGCTTCTGACCTCAAGTGATCTGCCCCCCACCTCAGCCTCCCAAAGTGCTGGGATTACAGGCATGAGCCATTGTGCCCGGCCTCAGAACATTTAAAGGAAGCTTCAAGGGTGGGCGCAGTGACTCACGCCTGTAATTCCAGCACTTTGGGGGTGTTTTAGGCCGGCTGGTGACTTGATAACAGGAGTTTGAGACCAGCCTGGCAAACATGGTGAAAATACCAAAAAAAAAAAAAATAGCTGCATATGGTAGTACCAGTAATCCCAGCTGCTCAGGAGGCTGAGGCAGGAGAATCGCTGGAACCCAGGAGATGGAGGTTGCAGTGAGGCAAGATTGCATCACTGCACTCTATCCTGGGAGACAGAGCAAAACTCCGTCTCAAAAAGTAAAAATAAAATGAAGCTTCAAGCAGTAGTGAGATTTGAGAGCCAAAAAGAGGTGAAACAATGCTGTACTATTCCTACATCCCACTCCCTCCATTAATGCACAAAACCTTCACCTAAGGATAGAGCTAGACTTATATTCAGGCAATCAGGTATTGAAGGCCAACTACGTGCTAGATATCTGGGAGGCTCTGGAAGACGGTAAAAAGATAAGATGGTGTCATCCTGGAGCTCATGATCCAGTGGAGAATGTATGGAAAAGGTCAGTAATATTGGAGAATCTCTGATGGAGCCAGGGCCCCAGAGGACAGAGCAGAAAGATGGTCTGTTTTTCAGTTGACTAGAAGATATGTAGAAATAGGTGGAAGGTTTAAGTTATTCTTTAATATTAGTGAAAATTTGTTCAGGAAATAATCGGATGTTTCATTATCCTTTATTTTTAATACTTCAATATATTCTTACAGTTAAGTACGTGGACTCTAGAACAAAACGTGTCTGAGTTGAATCCATCTCTGCCATTTACTAAGAATGTGATCTTGGGCAAGCAAGCAGTCTTTGCTTTCCTCATTTGTAAAATGGGATTAATAATAGTTATCTACTTGTAAGTGGTTTTGAGAACTAAATAAGCTAGTATAGAGTACTTGTGACAGCACCTGGCACACAGCAAGCATTCTTTTGCATGTTTCTATTGTGATTAATTTAAATAATTACTGTTTCTAAAATTAGCAAAGGAATTTCTTTAATAATTGGGCTGGTTTTTTATAATCAACATTTTCCCTTTCTAGATTTAAAGTTATAAACTGAAAATGGTAAACTCTTGTTAAATTTCTTTCATTCTCACAGATTGGAAAGGAATTCCTAAGAAGCCTGAAAATGAAGTTGCTCAAAATGGAGGTGCTGAAACCTCACACACAGAACCAGTATCACCCATACCTAAACCATTACCCGTGCCTGTCCCTCCTATTCCTGTTCCTGCACCTATAACAGTGCCACCTCCGCAGGTGAGAATATTGGGACATTCAACTTTTCCCTTTCTAAATCTTACTGTAGATACACATCTGGATTCATAGTTAAAAAAAGAAAATGAGTACATATATGTGCATATTAGTCTGTCAGGTTTAAATTGTATGTTTTATTTCTTTCTTTCTTTTTTTTTTTTTTTTTTTTTTTTTTTGGAGACAGAGTCTTACTCTGTTACCCAAGCTGGAGTGTAGTAGTGCAGTCTTGGCTCACCGCAACCTCCACCTCCCAGGTTCAAGCGGCTCTCTTGCCTCAGCCACCTGAGTAGCTGGGATTTCAGGCATGTGCCACCATACCCAGCTAGTTTTTGTATTTTTAGTAGAGACGGGTTTTCACCATCTTGGCCAGGCTGGTCTCAAAACTGCTGACCTCAAGTTATCTGCCTGCCTTGGCCTCCCAAAGTGCTGGGATTACAGGCATGAGCCATTGCACCTGGCCCATAAATGTTTATAGAACCAAAATAAACTTATATATTGTCCTGTATCTATTCAGGTTACTCAGTATCAAGTTACATAGATTCTGCCTACTCTTTTTTTCTGAGTCTTCATTCTTCAGGGATTTTATGTTCTAAAGGAACTTGCTTATGGTTTACCCAATAAGTAGCTGCTTTAAGGGAAAGGAATTTTCTTAATCTTCACCTTGGTGCTATCATTATGAAATTTGTAAATGGATTAAACTATTTATAATTAATCCTGTTTAACATGAAGTTATATTCTTATTATAAAATCTTTGCTGTCTAGTCAACCAACCTGTTACTTGAAAGAATCGATTCTGGTAGAACTGGGTTTAATTCTCAACTCTATTGTTTATACTCAGGAATATGGCATTTGGCATGTAACCTAACCTCTAAGCTTCAATTTCCTATTTGTCCCTGGCTTTGGCATTCCTCATATGTTAGAGTTGTTTTGAGAGTTAAATGAGATAATATGTGTAAAGTACGCAGCATGTTTTTGTTACATCATAAGAGATAAAAAATGAAAAACTCTTTGAAAATTATAAGAATTTGACCCACAATTCTATGTGTGACCTACTAGATTTTTGTTTCAATACCTTTCTTCTTCAGTTTTTCACATTAAATCTGAATCAGATAAGTCTAAGCTATCAATAACTCTTCATTTTCTCATTGTGAAGGGAAAACTATATGTTTTGGTACATTCTTAGCTGTGATTTAAAAGGACTCCCCTAATTGGCAGTTATTCAGTTGACCTTCTGGATATGCCCTTCCAGTGCAGGTTCTAAACAAACAATGTGTGTCAGCACTCATTTACAGAAACCTGCCTAATCTCTTAAAATAGTGGTCCCCAACCTTTTTGGCACCAGGGACCAGTTTATTGGAAGGCAATTTTTCCATGGACTGGAGTGGATGATGGTTTCAGGATGAAGCTGCTCCACATCAGATCATCAGGCATTAGTTAGATTCTCATAAGAAGTGCGCAAGCTAGATCCCTCACGTGTGCATTTCACGATAGAGTTCATGCCCCTATGAGAATCTAATGCTGCTATTGATCTATCTTTAAAAAAAAAAAATAGCTAACATTTGTTGGGTGTTTATTAAGTGCCAGGCACCGGCACTTAGTATATATTAACTCATTTAATCAGCATAATTATGTGTGGTTGGCACTTTCCCATTTTAGAGAGTTTAAATAGCTTGCTCAAGGTCACACAGTTATCTAAAGTGGGTGGGAGAGGCAGACAGTTTGTCTCCAGGACTTATGAACTTAGCCATTGTAAATTGCTAAGTAGCCTGGCTTATAGCTGTATTGCCCAAAGTTACTTGATTGGACCATGGACCATTTTAAAATGTATGATGTCAGAACACCAGTAAACACTGATGAAATGTAGTATGAATTTGCTGCCATAAAGTGGAGAGCACAGCTTTGATCTCCGTCAGTTCGTATGAATAGAAGTTAACTACCACCTGATTTAATGAATTTACTGGTCTAACAAGCATAAATTAAGAAACATCTGTTTTTTCAACAGTATACTCTATTACCTGTGCTTGCCGTATGGATGAGAGGGTGTCTAGATAGGTGGTTTCATTTTTTATCTTTCTTTCTAGGTCCCACCCCATCAACCGGGTCCACCTGTAGTTGGTGCTCTCCAACCACCTGCTTTTACACCTCCTCTGGGAATTCCACCTCCAGGCTTCGGTCCTGGTGTTCCTCCGCCCCCTCCTCCTCCACCATTTTTGCGCCCAGGATTCAACCCAATGCATTTACCACCAGGTACACCAAATTGTCTGAGAACATACTTACTTTAGAGCCTGCAATGAAGTGCTAGAACATAAGTTGACATTATTTCTCTTATTGTAGGTTTTCTTCCTCCTGGACCCCCACCTCCTATAACTCCACCAGTATCCATTCCTCCTCCTCACACTCCACCAATAAGCATCCCAAACTGTAAGCATGTTTTTTTCTTTGTGTTTGCTTATCATCTTGGAGCTGGGTGTAGGTGGGAGAGTCAACCGGTAATAGAGCCTATAGTATGGCAGAAGAATGTTGACCGGGAGATAATTAATTATTCAGCTTCACATGTTGATATAATTATATTCCTTAGCTACTATCGCTGGTATAAATGAAGACACTACAAAAGACTTATCTATTGGAAATCCCATTCCAACAGTGGTGTCTGGGGCTAGAGGAAACGCCGAGTCTGGTGACAGTGTGAAAATGTATGGCTCTGCTGTGCCACCTGCTGCACCCACGAATCTGCCCACCCCTCCTGTAACCCAGCCTGTTTCACTTCTTGGTAAGTTATTTTTTTTTTCATTACTAATTTTCCTTCTCCCCCCTCCCATCCCCAAGTTAGGTTTTAAAAAAAAAAAAAAATGTTAATTTTGGTAAAATGATCTCTAAGACTGGGTTTTTTTGGTTGTTTTTATTGTTTTTGTTTTTGAGGAAGATATTCCTGTTAGAGTCAAATATGTGTACTTGGTCTTTACCAAGAGATAATCTTAAACATGAAATCATGTTTGTCTGTCTTGAATAAAAGTTTGGATCTTTACATCCTTATATGGTATAGAAAAATGATGAAATTAATCTCTGTGCAAAGGAATTGGTACAGAGTTCATAATTCACTTAACCTCAGCTTCTTCCCAGCTTTTAAAGGGGCATTTCTTTAACAGCGTAGGTTTTTCTCTATCTGGACCAATTTTTATCCATCTGAAACCCATGGACTTTGGTAGCGTTCTTTGTGGGCTCATCTTTGATACATTGCAATAAAATGGCTTTGTTTTCAGAGTAATGGTTGCATAGTCTGAGGTACCACTTTCCCACTCACTCTCAGTTTACTTGGCTGGAGTTTATCCCTTGTACTTTTTACCCACAACTTGAATACTGTGATCAAGGGCAATGTGACCTAGATCTTTTATACCTTTAAGCGGGCTTACCCTTGGCTGGGCGTGGAGGCTCACGCCTGTAATAGGCCGAGGTGGGTGGTTCACGAGGTCAGGAGTTTGAGACCAACCTGACCAACATAGTAAAACCCCGTCTCCACTTAAAAAAAAAAAAAAAAAAAAAAAACACGAAAATTAGCTGGGCATGGGCATGGTGGCGTGCGCCTGTATCCCAGCTACTCAGGAAGCTGAGGCAAGAGAATCACTTGACCCTCGGAGATGAGGTTGCAGTGAGCCAAGATCGTGCCACTTCACTCCAGACTGGGCGACAGAGCAAGGACTCTGTCTCAAATAAAAATTAAAAAAAAAAAAAAAAAAGTCTTTCTCTTGCTTGCTTAAGTTATGAATAAATACATCTCATGCTTGTTATAGCAGACCATCTTTTAAATTAACAAATTGTTATATTTGAAGTGGTATTGCCAAATATAATTAACACTTGAATCTCCTAATTGGAGATTAATACCTTGAGAGTATTGCAATGTTCTAGTCCTGTGAGCCCATAGTAGTTTTCAAAGATATATGTATATGCCTGTTTGCTTTCATAATCTGAGTTGTTTTAGGAAAGAATCCATTGATTACCTTTGAGATGTAGGACAGTGAAACATTGGTTTGTAATGGAGGACTTTTACTTTTCACCCATACTATTCAGTACTGTTGGAATTTTTTATTTTTTGCATTTACTACATTTATAATTTAAAAAAAAAAAATTGTTTTTAAATGGTATACTGTATTTTGCCCTTCCCCAGACTAAGTTTAGACTGATAATAGCCTTGATTTTATTTCTCTTAGTACACAGATTAGGTAATGGTAAAAGAGGATTTAGAATTAAAATTTATCACAAGTGATAAAGGAACATAGTTACCATAATGATGGAAAATCATTTGTTTAATGAGGAAGTTGCTTAAAAGCTTCTACCTTCCCATGGAGATCATATCATAAAAGGAACACTGGACTAGGAACCAGGGAACATCTTTGGATCTGTTTTGTTATGCTCTTTTTTCCGTATTAACATGATTGCACAAGAATTATAGAATCTGGATGGTTTTCTGATCAACCCCTTCTCTTTACATCCCACATGCACGCACGCGCACACACACACACGCCCTTGATTGTGACTCTTAGTCTCAGGTCCATGGATGTTAGACTACCTCAAACTGTTTACAAAATTGCTGCATTTGTGCTTTTTACTGGGCTTAACAAACTTATGAATGAAAAGATCTCATGATCTCCAGGAGTTTAATGACCACCACTTTCAAACAACTCTCAAGAGTAGTAAGCAGCCTGCCTATGATTTAACATTTAGGTCTTGAAGACCTGACCTGTTATTTCTTATCACTACTGAAGATGAGATTTAACCTCTGCATCCAACATGTGAAACCAAACACAGATGAGGAGTTGGTGAGCTTGGAAATACATAGTAAGCTAGGCATAGCTAGAAATGTAATTAAATTCTGAATCAGTTGTAGCATTTATCATCACCTGACATAATCTGTTTCCGTGTCCATCTTCCTCCCACTAGATGGACCCATGAGAAGGGAACATTTGTTACATAAGTGGGTGGTTTTCAATGCAGGGCTGTTCATATTTTACCTCTTACGATTATCTTCGTTTATAACTTATAAAACAGAATTTAAAAATTGAAGGCTATTCTATTCTAAATCCATAAGGGTTTAGAGTTTGACATAAGAAAAATGAAAACAGTTTTGTTAAAATAAGCTCTTTTAACTAAAATACAGTAGTTTAGTTCCAGTCATGAGAGAGAATGCCTTCCATGTGTCTTCAGTCAGCAGGCTTGAAAAGAATATCACATGAATTTTGACCTTATGGAGGTATGAGTTTTAAGATAATAAAGCGAAGTGTTATGCTGACCAGAAAACTGTAAGCCTAGAAATTTGTACTAAACTTCACTTTCCTCATCTGTAAAGGGGGATAAAAATGACAGACACAACAGGGTGTCACAATGATGTAATGGGCTAACATATATAAAACACTTGCTATGGGGCCTGCTTCAGGGCAGGCACTTACTGAATGGTGGATGCTTATATTACACATAAGAAATGTCATAGATTATATTCATAACACCTAGAGAAGAATATCTTTTGCAATTCTAAAATTATATTACTTAAGCTGTGATTTGTTTTAAACTGTTGTATTGGCAGACAGAAGAAGCAAATTTGTTTTTTGAGACAGAATCTTGCTCTGTTGCCAGTCTGGAGTGCAGTGGCGCAGTCTGGGCTCACTGCAAACTCCACCTCCCAGGTTCAAGCAATTCTTTTGCCTCAGCCTTCTGAGTAGCTGGGACTATATGCACATGCCACCACACCCAGCTAATTTTTGTATTTTTAGTAGAGACAAGGTTTCACCATGTTGGCCAGGATGGTCTTGATCGCTTGACCTCGTGATCTGCCCGCCTCAGCCTCCCAAAGTGCTGGAATTACAGGCATGAACCACCGTGCCTGGCCTACTTTTTAGGAAAAAATTTATCCTGACATAGTCACATCAGATATTTTTGAGATAGTTTAAAATTTACACATATTGAAGTTCCATGAGTTGGCTTAATGAGAAAATGTGTGTCGGTTTAGTGATAAATAGCACACCTAGGGATCTATAGTTTTTCCAGTGAGCGAGACTTAATTGAGTTCTTAGATCTTAATTTGTGAAATAAAGCAATATTTCTAAAGTAGGAGGCACCAAGCAGTTGTTCAGTGGGTCTCCAAAAATTCTGTAGTGAAGCCTGATTATACTGGAAAGAGGCAGTGGGTGCCTTAAGGATGGTTTGGTTTAAAATTTTTTCTATATCATCAGACTTAAGCGTGGGTCTTAGTAATTAGTTAAGTTGTATTACCAAATTTGGAGGGAATAAAACCAACTTTTAGAAATTTTGATTCTTTTAGTAATACTTATAATCTGAAAGTATAAAATTACTTGATGCACAGTAATCATTCATTATTACTTGATTTTAAAGAAATTTCCACACCAAAATAGCTAGAATGTGGTAGTTTCATAAAAGCTAAAGGTAACATTCTACAGTTGTTGGTCAATTAAGAGAGAAGGAATATTAAAAATGATAGCAATCCAATTCATTCTCTTTCCTGTATAAGTGTCTGTGTTTACTTTTCAAAAACTTTTGTATAACATGTATCTCTAATATGTACAGCATATTTTCATTAAAAAGTTCATTGTAAATGTAAAGTTTGGGTTACTTTGGTGTTCCAAACAATAAAAAAGAATACACAAAAAAATGTTTGTTTGTGTTACCTATCTCTGCTGTGTTACCAGTATATCCAAAATATCTTTTTCAAGCAAACACGGTTCTAGGTTGAACTCATTCCTTTTATGGAAAATGAAAGCCTCTTAACAAGTATATTTATTCATTAATTATCAGTATGAAGAGATTACTGCCAGTTTTTGTCACACTACTGTAGATGATGATAAAGTTTATAAATAAGAATTGGGTATTTGTAAGCTCAGTTCCTACTTGTAATTTTTGTTACCAAAGGTTTTAAAGCACGAGTCACAAGTTGGTGGCCTGTGGCTGAATTACTAGACAGTGGTGTGATGTGCCGCAGTCCCGGCATGGCTTCAGTAGACTTTTGCGTTGATGATTCCCGATTTGGACACCTCAGGAAATCGTGGGGACAGAATTGGTTTGTGAATTATATTTAAACAGGTGTAAATGTTTTTATGCTATCAGTATGATCCCTGAAACTACCTAGGAGTTGAATAACTTTACCAACAATTTCAATAGTTGCTTTAAAATTGGAATTTGATTTGATGATTTCACTAAAGTTTGGATTTCTCTGCCCAATTTCTGTCTAGAATTTTATGATTTTTGATAGCTCATAATTTTTAGCAACACTTGTTAGAACATTAAAGCACCTACTAGTAATGCACTAGTTTGCCACTGACATTTAAAGGAAGCCTGAAGAAAATTCAGGAAAGTAGAGTTTTTAAAGTGCTAACATAATACCTAATTTTTTAAAAACAATTTTTGCGTTTTAAATTTTTTTGAACTTTAATGTTTGGTTACATTAAATTATAAGCTGGAATGATGTATCAGGTATTCGATTTGGTACCCAAAAAGCCTGTTTACTTATCCTATAAAAGCATTCTTCTTTGAAAGCTTTAAAATATTTGAATTGGTATTCTAATTATTGCATTGTGTTATTCCACTAGTGTTACATAGTAGAAATGTTTTTTTAAATACGAATTATAATACCTTCAACTTAGTATATAACATTCATTGGATATAGTGGATAATGCAAAATAGTGATTAATTTACAATAAATATTTGGCATGGATATGCATTTACACGTGAACACACCATAGTTTCTTACAAGGGCAAAGCACTTCAAATGAAACATGGAGAAAGTCTTGCAGAAAACCTTGAAATATTTTAACACGATGTCTCCATTTCTCCTGGACTGTCACTTCTTAGGCTATTCTAGAGTACAAGTCTGAAAAATGTCTTAAATTTAAATCTCTCTGAGGGACATCTTAAGGAAGGTGGGAAGGTCAGTAACTCTGGGCTCTAGATTGATTTTTGGTAGACAAAGTTAATTGCTGTAAAGAATTTCAGGTAAGATTCTTTCCAGCTAACATTGAAAATAAAATTGCCTACAGATAATTTCATTCAGTGATAGAAAGTGAACTGTAGATTTCAAACTTACTGACTCTAATAGTGAAATTTTAACTCATAGCTGATGTACTTTGTCAATTATAGTAACATAGTAATAGTATACTAACTGAAATTCTAAAAAGTAAATCTATTGGGAAGTTAGCCATACAGAGCTTACCGTACATTATTTTGAAAAAAGCATTTGAAAAAGATAATCATTCTCCAGTTTCACTTGTAATTGTTTTTCAGGTATTAGATGTTATCAAAACATAATGTACCCTTGTGCCAAGAATAGATGAGTTACATACATCTTAGTATATCTGCAGTATGTATTATTGAAAACTCAAATTTCTCTTAATCTCTTGTAAATATTCTAAGCATCTTTTTTCAGTATAATCTTAATGTATGATATAATCTGAAAGACGCTTTGTCTTCGTCTTTGAAAATTAGCTCCCTATTCTATTTTCGCCAGCTCTCAGAACATAGTGCTTATTATAAGAATCACCTAGGAATGTTTTCAGAATAAATAGGCCTAAATGTTATTGGTGAATCTAGGCAAGGGAAATAACGTGTTGGTTGTACTGTTATTTCAATTTTCTGCAGATCTGAAATGAAAAAGATACTTGATTAAAAAATACTTAGGGATATATGTTTAGGGATCTTCAGGCATTGATGAAAGAGTTAAGAGTGGGTGATCTTTTTCCTCATGTGGGAAAATTCCATTTTTGAGTTCATGCAAAATGCCACAGTGACATTCATTCTGTAGAGAACGGCGGAACTACAACAAGGAACAGAAAAGGAGGTTGGAAAAAACTGCATCCTATCTCAAAGTTCAAATCTTCCTAGGTTTATGATGGAAAGATTGTTACTACCCTGGGAAAAGATCTGGACCCTGTAACCTCTATTCTTAATCCCCTGAAGGGTATTTTCTCCTTGATGAGTTTGATCATCACCTCTGCAACCACCATTCACTCATACATTGAATAAATATCTAATCAATAACCATTGTGTGCTAGGTACCCTTCTAGGTACTAGAAATACCAGAATGAACAAAACAAAACCTGTCCTGGAGTTTATATTATTGCAGACCTGGGTAATAAGTAAACTAATAATTTAACATGAAGATACTTCTATGAAGAGAGTGAAATAGGACAGTTAGGAGATTTATGGGTATAACATGGATATGTGCAGTTTTAAATATGGTGGCTAGGGAAGGCATCTGAACCAGTAATGAAGAGAATACTCCCATGTAAATACAGAGGAAAGGAATGTAGAGTGAGGGCCAAAGATAAGGGGGCCTGAATTGAGATGGAACGGGGCTTGTTGAAGGACCACAGTGGGAAAGGAGAGCAAAGGGAAGAAAGTGGCAGAAGATGAGCTTAGAGAAGGTGGTTGAGCGGTAGGCTCTGAGTGCAGTGGGAAACTAGAGTTTTTTACCCATGACATGATCTCATTTACAATTTTTAGAGCATTACTCTGGCTGTTAGAGAAACAGACTGTAAAAATTGGTAAGAGTGGAAAAGAGACCAATTCTGATGCTGCTGCGGCAGATGAGATGGGAGCTAGCTCACATTGGGCTGGTGCAATGGAGGTGATAAGTGATTGGAGTCTGAATATGTTTTGAAGATACAGCCTTCAGAATTGCCTTATTGTTTAAACATGAATGTGAAAGAGAGTCAAGAATGACTCAGGTTTTTCATGTGAGCAACTGGTAGAATGTAATTGCCATTCCTGTGATGTGCAAATCTGTAGGAGTGGGTTTGAGGGGAGCCTATCAAATTAAAAGGTTGCATATTTTTAACTTTGATACCCAGGTACAGATGCCAAGTAAACAACTGATAGCATCTAATAGAGATGTAAATTATAATATTTAAAGCCATGGGAGCCTGTGAGATTACCTAAGGCGAGAATGTAAATAGAGAAGTGATGAGAGGTCTGAGGACAATAATTCTTCAGCATTTAGCAGCTAAGAATATGATACTGAGAGCTAAGGTGGACATAGTTCCACATGCCAGGAACATTCAGGCAGTTTGTATATCTCAATCATTTAAGCCTTGCAGCCCTCCGGGTTATCTTCGTTTTATAGTTGGGAGTGGGGGAGGGGGGTGAAGCACTTGGAGATGAAATAATCTTAAAAGGTCACATAGCTACAAGTAGCAGTGTTAGAATTCAAGGTAGCCTCACTCCAACAGGAGCCTGTGCTTTTAACCACTATCTATACTGTACTCCAGCAAAGGATACTGAGAAGGTGTAGCCCGTGGGGTAGAATACAAAAGTAGAGGGAGATATTCTGGAAGCCAAGTAGAGTTTCTAGGCAGGAAAGAGGGAGAGAGAACTATCAGATGACACTGATGGATCAAGAAAGAGTGCTGCAACTTAACAGCTGGATTTAGCAAAATGAAGGCTCCTAGTGACCTTGAGGAAAGTGTTTTCATTGGATTGATGAGTTCAAAAGCCCAGTTATATAGGGTTGTGAGAGAATGGGAGATGAAGGATACAATAACGATTTTGAACATCTTAAGAGATTTGCTATGGAGGGAAACAACAGAATGGGGTGATACCTGAAAGATCCAGGGTAAGAGAGTTTTTAATTTTTGTTCTTGTTTATGAAAGAGGGACAAAACTACGGTATACTTACCATTGGGAAGTCCAGTAGAGGGGAGAATGTTAGTGCAAGCAAGAAGGGCTGTGTGCTAGGTTGTTTCATAGGTGAGAGGGGATACAAATGACAGATGTAGCTGTTGGAGTGTGTACAGTCACAGACAGTAGGAGTAATGTGGATTCAGGTGCAGGTAAATTGGTAGATTTGGTGGCATGTGGGTAGATGAGAAAGTCTTTAAAGACCATTTTTAATGACAGGCCAACTAGGGTAACTAAAATATGGTATATTCATATAATGGAATATCAATAAAATGAAAGACTTAATGCAACATGGATGAACCTTGAGAAGATATGTCAAGCAAAAGTCAGTCACCCAAGACCACATATTTGATGATTCCATTTATACAGAATGTTAATAGGCAAACCCAGAGAGACAGAAAACGTGGTTGCTTGGGGCTGGGGTAAGTGAGGGGAAAGCTGGGGAAATAGAGATAGCCCACGGATGCAGGATTTCCTTTAAGGTAATAAAGATGTTCTAAAGTTGATTGTGATAGCTGCCCAATTCTGTGAATATACTAAACCATTGACTTGTACATTTATGTGGATAAATTATAGGCTGTGTGAATTTTACCACTAAAATTGCTATAAAAACAACTAAGAGTAGGCAGGATTAAGGAGAAACTTGCAAATGGAAACAGATATCCAGGACATGAGAGTATGGATTTACTAGGAAAAGGTTAAGATTGCTGACCAGAATGAAGGGTGGACTTGGGCTGTAGTTATGAAAATTTTAAATGAGAGCAGTCAGCATACTGGGGGTGGGTAACCCACAGCCACATCCAGGTGAAGATTAGATAGAAGAGTTGCATTGAAAACCAGTGTTGGGGATTGTCCAGGCAGATATGGTGAGGGAGAGCCATGGACTCGAAAGCAGGTAAGGAGGAACATAAAGACACGAAGGGCCTTGGGGAGCATGAGTCTGGTGGGATTGAAGATTGGAGAAAGGAGACCTGGAGAGAATAACCTGGAAAGAGGAGAAGCGGGTAAAGAG
The DNA here is from genome assembly GCA_963574635.1 of Cheracebus regulus. Classification (NCBI taxonomy): domain Eukaryota; kingdom Metazoa; phylum Chordata; class Mammalia; order Primates; family Pitheciidae; genus Cheracebus; species Cheracebus regulus. The sequence continues at coordinate 18,841 of CAUYQU010095045.1, read as the reverse complement.
TGGGATACTTGAAATTGGGAATTTGGAAGTAATAATGTTATTCGTGATCAAACCTCTAGAGCTCCTAGAGATGATAGCTCTGGTAGAATGGAAGATAGGGTTGTTGGCCAAAAAAAAAAGTAGAGAAACTGACTTGTTCCTCTTTTTCTGTAAAGATCCCACTGAAATTTTGCATCTTATGCAAAATTGTCTAACTGATGGAGTTGGTCACTCCCACAGTATTTAAATCAGACCTTTTATATTTAATGTTTTATATCTGTCTCCCTAACTGCATACACTCTGTGGTCCTTCTTGACAGAAAGCCACCCTATTCATTTATATGCCTTTTGTATCCATTATGCACATTCTCCTGTTTCAAGGTCCACATTGGGCTCCAACTATGAAATAACCTTCCTTTTTCCCACCTCCCCTTTAATGTACTTGTTCTTTATTTCACACCATTCCGGGCATCTTTGCTGTAGATGGCAGTGGTGTCTCCCCCACCTCCTTTTTTTTAAATTGTAAAACATCTGTTTTTTGAATCATCATCGGAAATATTTACAGATTCTTGGTTATTTTTAGTTAAACTCCAGTGTGTTTTCTGTACACCTCAAATTTGAATACAGGGACTTGGAGCTGTCACTTTTTTGGTCTGCCCTAAAACGTTACTGTATTAAAAGTTTGTTCCACAGGTCTGAGCCCTTTTTTATTTCACCTGTATTTCAGGGGAGTTAATACCATCATTCTTCTAATGTTGCATTGACAGCTGCATTCGCTCAGTTAAGGCAGAGAGCTGTGTTCCTTCATCGCTTACACCTCGTCCTTTCTGTCCACTGTCTTCGGTGTGTCCTCCATCTCTAGTGCCTCTCTCACTTCAGTCTCTTGTCACTGTCACTGTCACTACTGGATTCTCCAAATAAGTGCCTAACTACTCTCTAAGGGCCTTCCCCTCTTTGTTGTCCTGTATACTACTTGCCAGAAGGACCTATCAAAAACAATCATAGAATCATGTATTCCTGCTAAAAATTCCTTGGTTTTCTGCACCTCTAGAAGTCAAAGTCCAAGTTCCTCCTTGCGGCATATATGGTCTCTGAATTGCCCTGACTTACCTCTTCAGCCTCATAAACTTCATCTGTATTTTCTCCTTCCTTCTTAGTTTTCATCAAAAATCATTTTATTGTGGTTCTCTGAACAACACACGCCACTGCTTTACCTTACTATGCCTTTTCAAAAGCTGCTAGTGATGTCTTGATAGTAGTGTCCCTCCTTAACACTGGCCTTGTCTATTTTCCTTTGAGATCCAATTCAGACATCCCCGGGACCCCCACTCAGATTCACACACCAGCTTTATCAGTTCTACCTTTCTACCACCATGTGCCGTCTCCTACAGCAATTGAAATTTGTCTATTTCTACTAAACTTTGTCCCTTTTGAAGGAAAGGACTATTAAATGAGGTAATAGAAAATTCAGATATTTAATACATAATGTGAATGAATTTTTTAAAAAATTTATAACTTTAGAAAACTTGTTAGTGATATCACACATATTTCCAGATGAAATGAATTATTGCTTTGATTGCCCTTTTAACCTGGGTAACTCACAATATACTCTGATGATTTATGCATAATGCCAGCTTTCCTAGCTGGCATGCTTGCCAAGGTCTTCTGCCACCTAATGTATTTTTAATATGATTTGATTATAAAAGCATTACATGTTTACTGCAAAAGAGAAAAAAGGAACTACAGATAAAAAAATTTTGTGGTCTGAAGGCCATTTGGGGCTGTGGGAATATTCTATCAGAAATTATAAATTTAGTTGGCTCACAAAGGGACCACACATCTTTTTAGTTTTATTTACAAGGAAGGGACAGGATTTGAGTGTATACTGTTTTAAGCAAATCACACACAAATACCCACATGTATGGGATAAGCAATTCTTTATAAAAATTGGGCTTTTATAGGAGGTTTATGATTACTGTAAATATTAACCCTGTTAATCTGTTTATACCCTCAAATTAACGCTGTAAAGTTCTTAAGAGATGTGGTCCTTAAGACTGGGGTTGGTATTTTATCGTATTGGCCTATTTTCTCTCTTCTATACGAAGTTGAGGTGGCTTTGCATCCTTTGGCCACTGTCAGATACTTGAGGAAGCCAAGTCACGGGGCAATTAGGAGTAGGACCTTCCCATTGACCTTCAGGAATCACTTTCCTTTTGAAGACTCATCTCAACTAAATTCTCTTATTATAATAAGATGCTTTGAAACTGTTTCCCCTGTTTTTCTGGTGTTATTTTAAAATTTGGCATGACCACTTAAACCTATAGATAGGCACCAGAATGTGCTACGTTGACCTCCATAACAGTAAACATTGGTCATTTTAGTCCTGGAAAACAAATCTTTCCTAATAAAAGGTGATGAGAAAGTACTGTTTGTTTCAGGTGCCTCTATGTAATGATACCCCTATTAAAAGAGACTGCCTGGACATATGCATTTTATGTTTTGGATTGAAGTCCACAGGTATTGCAACTACACTATTCCTTTACAAAGTGAAAGCAAGGACATGTGCTTCTGATGCCCCAGTATATGGTATATACTCAGTAGATATTTCCCAAATGATGTAAAGAAGGTTTTCTTTTGATCTGAGATACAGTATAGGTGGTGTCCTGTCCTGTACTTGTTCATTGTCTGGGATTTTCTCAGAGTCTGAAGAGCCTGTGAAGGGGCAGTCATTACCTCATCCATTTCACAATTTCTGGCGTTTTTGCTGTGGTAATTAGCATTTCCCAGCTTTAGACCTGACATATGGAAGTTCAGTGTATTTTTTCCAGTTACCCAAGTACTTGACTTTAAACTATGGCAGGTGTTGGGGAAGCAGGAAGAGTTGATTAAGATTTTAATTATCAGAAGTAGAAATGTTGTGTTTTTTCCAAAATCAAATGTTTAGGATATGTATTTCCTTTCTAAACAGATGTGCAGAATAATAATTTCAGCAGTTACATGAGCCAAATACTGAACTCACTCTTACATATTTTATCCTATTCAATCTCAACAAGTGGCAGGTATTATTACTATGCCTATTTTATAAGGCAGAATACTAAGGCACATGTCCAAAAAGATATTTCACCAAACATATTTCTCTTTAAACATTTAGAAGATGTTTATGTAAATACCAAAGCTGGTGAGTCTTTATGTTAAAAGAGTTACAAACTGGTTTACACACATTTTCAGGTACACTTTAGTGCTAAAGTTTAACAAGTACTACTGGACAACACATTGAGTAGCAAAAACAAAAGTAGAAGTTATTATTTATCATGAGTATTAATACATAAAATCTAGAAACGACTTGGTAGTTTGCTAAAGTAGGTGGGAAGAAATTAAAGTTGTAAACCTAAAATAGCATTATGTTGGGGAAGAAAGAAAATAGTGCTAAAGTATTGGCCATTTTTCTGATCATTGCTAACTGATGATAACCCATAACTTGCTCAAAGACCTTTCTGCAGCACAGGGGTAAATGGCATTTTCTTAACTGTATCTGGAATGTTTTCCATTATGTTCCTTTTAGTCATAATGGAATATGACTGAATAACTCCTTTCAGTCATAGTATTATATATTTGCCTTGCAATATTTATATTTGCAAAGAAATGAGAGATCCCAGTGCTTTTCTGTTACTTAAATGGTGAACCCCAAGCAGAAAATGACAGGTTGTTGAACTTATGTGACTCTTACACCAGTATGAGCAAACCCTCATATAAGTGGGAAAATAAAACCAAGAAGTCGTCGTTACTTTCAACAGCATCAACCTTACCAGACTTGCCACCTTTGAAAGAATGAATAGAAGGTGAGCTGCCGAACACTGAGCATTATTCATGTCATGATGGCCTCGCAAGTTAAATACTGTGCTGTGCTTTGAAAAAGGAACTGTAACAATAAACTTCACATTTGCGTATGGATCTTTGTTTTGTAGACATTAGTGTTTAATTGAGGCACATTGCATAATAACTACATGAGGCATTTTAATATGGACTAAGTGTAGCATGGAATCTGAGATCTTCCTCTTTACTGGGTTTTCTAGGTCAGTGACCTAATTTTTACCTAGTAATAAGTAAAAAGACTTAGATTGTAAATTTTCTAAGTGTGCACCTTCAGTATGCTTAGTTGGCTTGAATAGTTATTGATAGTCAGTGTATTCTTCTCATTTGGACTTAGCACATTGTATTTGGAGGGGGAAAACAGCTTCTAATGAAAGCCACAGGAGATTTTGACATGCTGTTCAAAAATCAGTATTACCATTACTATTTTCTTTCCCGTTTATTTTGGCACCTACCTGTATTAGATACTTTAAAGATGTCTTTGCAGTTGCTTGCCGTAGCTTGTTACTGGGCCTCACATTGGGTTTGTGACAGGTAGACTGGCAAACAGTATGAAATTTGAAGATGGAGTCGATTGAATTTTGTGCTTTAAGCTCCACAGAACACAGCTGAAACTGAAGTGCCATCTTCTGTCCTATTTACATTTTTATTTTTATCATCTTCTAGGCACTCAAGGAGTTGCCCCTGGTCCTGTAATTGGACTCCAGGCACCATCTACTGGTCTTCTTGGCGCCCGGCCCGGCCTCATCCCGCTCCAGCGCCCTCCGGGAATGCCGCCACCTCATTTACAGCGGTTCCCTCTGATGCCGCCCCGTCCCCTGCCGCCACACATGATGCACAGAGGCCCGCCACCAGGACCAGCGAGCTTTGCCATGCCTCCACCTCACGGAATGAAAGGCCCCTTCCCACCGCATGGCCCCTTTGTTAGGCCTGGTGGAATGCCAGGGCTCGGGGGCCCAGGGCCAGGCCCAGGGGGTCCTGAAGACAGAGACGGAAGGCAACAGCCGCCGCAGCAGCAACAGCAGCCACAGGCGCAGCCGCCCCAGCAACCGCAGCAACAGCAGCAGCAGCAGCAGCAGCAGCAGCAGCCGCCACCATCACAACAGCCTCCACCAACACAGCAGCAGCCGCAGCAGTTTAGAAATGATAACAGGCAGCAGTTCAATTCAGGTAGAGACCAAGAAAGGTTTGGAAGAAGATCTTTCGGAAATAGGGTGGAAAATGACCGGGAACGGTATGGGAACCGTAATGATGATAGAGATAATAGTAACCGTGACAGGAGAGAGTGGGGAAGGAGGAGCCCTGACCGGGACAGGCACAGAGACTTGGAAGACAGAAATAGACGCTCTAGTGGGCACCGAGACAGAGATTCTAGGGATAGAGAGTCTCGTAGAGAGAAGGAAGAGACCCGAGGAAAGGAAAAGCCTGAGGTGACAGACAGGTCAGGTGGTAACAAAACCATTGAACCTCCCATTAGCCAAGTGGGAAATAGAGACACTGCTTCAGAACTTGAGAAGGGGGAGTCTGAGGCCGCAGTCCTAAAGCCTTCTGAAGAGTTACCTGCTGAGGCTACCTCATCCGTTGAACCCGAAAAGGATTCTGGCTCAGCAGCAGAGGCTCCTCGTTAGAGACTGGAACTTGTGAAAATGTGACAGTGACACTTTCTGAAGTGTAGAGTTTGAGGTGTACAGATGCTGTATTATATCCGCTCCCGCTGTACTGCAGCCCCGCGCCAGCTGGTGGGGAACTGTAAGCAATTTGATTGCTTCCCTTCTATTTAAAAATAGCCACAAAATAACAAAAAATACTGAAAATATGAATAAATATTACCCTTTTTGCTGTAACTTTTTAAAAGTTTTGACTTTAAAAAGTTTACAAATCGTAATTAGAAGTGCTATTTTTTTTTTTTTTAATTTAAGACAAGGTAACGGTGAAAGCTCCTCAAAACAATAGGGATGTTTTTAATAAACTCTATTTTCGTAACAAACTTTAATGTGTGCTATTCTTCCTACACTGCATTAAGGTGGAAAAGGATTGTTCACCATCAAAGTTTGATCTGTTAATACTGTATTGGAGTCTAAATTAGACTTACCTGATGGAAATAAGACACTTTATGTAGTTACTCACTTTCATATGTAATACTTTTGATTTTTAGGTAAAGGTTAGTTGTTTTAATGTCAGTTGAAAAGCTGTGTTAACAATTCAGTCGAGTTTTCTTTTTTCCTCATTGGCTTTGTGATAAATGTTGCCCTAATTAATTTGTAAGGAGATTTTGCTGGAGAAAGATCCCGGTGTTACGAGTTGTACTAAAAATTATCTGATTGCCTGGGTATTACGTTAGAAGGTTGCGTGTATTTTTTTTTTTTTTTTTTTTACCATCCCATTAAATTTTTCAAAAGGGTAAAAGAATCAAGGTTAACATTTGCAACCTAAAAGCTTTCTGTTGTATGTTTGAGGACTTCACTGCAACCTATTGTTTTCTTATATAAGCCTTGCCTGTTGCCTTTATGAGTTTTTTAATTCCCCTGCTGGGCAGAGGTAAACTGAACTTTTTCTCCACATATACTTTCTTTTGCTTAAAGTTGCTGGGTTAACTAGGAAAAATCGTAGGTTATCCAAGAATTATCACATGAAGACATTCAAAGCCAAGCCTTCATCTGAAATTCCAGGAAATCCAGTGCCAAGATCTGATGTCACACTATCCAAGTATTTATGACCTCAGAGTTGTTTTTAATTAAACTCTCAGTTTCAGTGTGCTGAGCAGTTAACTTTGCCTTCATCCTCAGGCAAAGCTGCTTGATTACTCTGGTTTTTAAGTAAGACCTTTGATTTGATAGGGAGAATACAGCTAGGGCAATGTCCTTATATTCCTTTTAGAAAATGAGAGGAAATTGTTTTGTTTGTGAATTTAAATCATAAAACTTGTCCTTAATTTTACATTGGCACACTGAGAAGTTTAAAGGTCCTTATGGGCTTCTGGAAGAAAACGTGATTACCCAACATCCAGACTTAAAGGACTTACAGCCTGTATTTCCAATTGAAAGTATTGAGACCATCCTAATATAAGCTACTACTAGTGCGATTTTACACGTGAAGCTTTAAAAGGCTTAAGCCATTTAAAGTAGGTCTCTGTATTTGAGTTATTTCACATATGCAACAAAACTGCACTAGAGAAATCTGTTAAATGCTGTTTTTTAAAGATTCTCTACCACGATTTAAAGGATGGTTCTCACCACTTACTGTGAACATACTCTTTACTGTAATTTTAAAACTTTGGAAACACTACAAATTTGTCTTCAGTTTAGCTTCTCTCCCAAATCATCTTACATTTGATAAAGTACATATTTATGAACAAACAGGGTTGTCACTTATTCCTGGTTTATCAGAAATAATTTCCAATGGAAAAAACTAGTCAAACCTGAGTTAGATTAACATTTAAAAGCATTCTCTCACAGGTACATATTAAGAGAAAGTGACTCAATTTCACTAATTCGGTGTGTAAATTCTTAGCCAGAACCAACAATAAAACATTTCCTTTGTTCCATCTTCTAATGCTACAGATTTCTTTAAAGGGCTAATCTGTAAGCAAGTTGTGCCAACCTCTACCCTTGAATGTAGAATTTGTGCCAGTCTGGCACAGATAATCTTATTAGCTAGCTGAGGCTATAATTGCCTTTTAAAGCTAAGTTACCAATGGCTTTCTTACACCATAACATCTTTTTCAAGTAAGGAGGTACTTTATGAATGCTAAAATGACTAAGCAGGGACATTTCCCTAAAGCTTACAAAGGACAGCCTATTGGTCTAAGCAGAGTTGTGTTAGTTTCAGCTAAAAGACCTGCTGTTTAAAAAGTATGCATTTTGATGGTCTCAAAACACTTTCAAAATAAAATGCTATCAGTTAATACTAGTAAATCTGTTACACTGAAGCTGTTTATATAAATATCAGCTAATTTAGTTTGAATTTGGATTCTTTAATAGGCTCAAAATAGGTGCCATACAGGGTATTCACAGGCATGAATGAGAACTGATACTCTGACAAGTTTAATACCCATCTGTGATTAAGTCTGGCAAAATACAGGTCACTGAAACATTTTAATTTGAGGTTTATAAAACTACAAATCTTCCAAGTGATCATAAACCAGTTTTTCATTACACGTACTTTAAAGCAACTTTTTTTAAAAATCACACAATTACGCTTTTAAGATTACAGTGTTTAATGTCAAGTTACATTTCTACAGCTAGCAGGATAATGGGATTCAGACTACATCCAGGGGAATGTTTATTGGGCGATCCCAATGACACCACAAGCCAAACGACTTCCAGCGTTTCCTGTCTTTGTACTTTCTTCATTTCCACCTTTGCCCAAGTCATCTGCTTTTTCATGGACCTGTAAAAAATTTTACGAACATAACTTTAGGCTGTCAAGGAATCACTACCTCTTCCCAATACCCCAAAAGATGTTTAAGAACCTTGTAATATTAGAAAAATAACATTAATCCTACTAGTAGAGAAATATACTAATATTTAGTAGTTTAAAAGTAGAAACTACTACTAAAGGCTTTGTCTAGGTGTTGCAAAGACATTACCTTTAAACATTAGGGAAGTGTTGCTATGTCTAAATGAAATACTAAAAACCCAAGTAACTGTTGTAGACTACCACACGCTACTCTTAATCCTCCATAAATTATAGTAACCTTAGTTCAGCAATGACTCTTACTTTGGCAGTTTTTTTAATTGCTTTGGAAAAACAGGAAAGTGAAAGCGAACGAAAACCCTCAAAATTTCATGCCAAATGAGCAACAGGCCTATAAATAAGATATAACCCTAAAAATATCTTCTTGTTTTAGCAACAGTACTTTGAATTTTGCTCATCAAACCTTTATAAATGATTTTTCTGCTTTACAACTATGGCTCAAGAAAACCATAGAAAGGGTCACCTGAATGGAAGTGACTACTGACTGTTAATGGCCTTGATCAAGGGTAGGTAGAGAGAGCCTCTGCTTGGCGTTTGGCATGAACCAGATGCAGTTCCCCAGGATAACCTGGGGCAGCAGCTTTCCACAAGTTGAAACCAGTCCTGATAACCTATAGACCTGAGTGAACATGAATACTCAAGTCTATCCCAGGTTTTAAACTTACAAAATGTTCTGTTTAATAACTGAGAAACCCAATCCTGGCAAGAAAATCTGACATTAAAACTAAACAATACTTCTGTCTTTCCCAATTCAGATCTTCTAATATGCTCAAATGTAACCTGCTTTTTACTGCACCTTAGCAGAACAGTGTTCTTAACTGACCTAGATAGAATTCATTTTCACTGTAATCGTCAAAAAAAAATTGCTTTTCCCAAATTGAACTGCAAGTACAATTTATCTGGATCTTTAGAAACCACGACTAATAATCATGAAGTGAAAAGATACATGACTGTATGTTAGAAGAAGTTTTATGCATATCCTTTTATGAAAACTTACCACCAACGTGCGGCCAATGATGGAATGGTCTCCTGAGAGTGAGATCACACAATCTTCAATTGACACATTGGCCACACCATCTTTGCCAGCAGTCACATTGCCCAGGTCTCCAACATGCCTGATAATGAAAAAGCATCAGATGGATTAGGGCTCATTCCACTAAACATCAAGGTAGTTCATGAGCTAAATTAAAACTTGACTGAGTAAACACAAATTTGAAAACAAGTAGCTAGGCATTCTAGACACAGCTCTTCCAACAAGGCTTCAAGTCTACAGACTAATGCTCTGGGAAGAAAGTCTGGGGGTGCACCTCATTTCAGAAGTACCAAAGGGTAAACTCTCAGTTACTAAGCCTGTTAATTTCTGGCATAGTTAACAAAGCTATGTCCCAGGGCCTCTGTTAAAAGATAATCTTGTCCTTCAATTTAATATTTTCCTGAAAGGCTTTCAGAAAACAGACGCAAACAAATGGAGTCTTGACTAGTTTTCAATTTTTTTTAATCTAAGAAGTTCCTATGTTTCATAATGATGACTGATTTTGCTAGTGGTTGACAGTACTGTTATTCATGACATTTCCTGTATTAGTTCCCTTTGGCACTTGTATTAGTTCTATATTCAATAAATGCTACAAAACCAAATTGTTTTAAGTGTCCCCATTTGTCAACTCCTTTAAGCCCAGCAAGTAAGCATTCCAACACTTGGGGGCAGGGGGTTAGATGAGAGTCAAGTTCAAAAGCAAAGGTGAAGACGGAGCTACCTTGGCACATATTTACAATAGTACACCACATGGACTCCAGAAAGCTATTGCCATTATTAAGAGATTTAAGCATCTTGTTACTCACCTCTCTTCATCTTCTGGCCCACCATGTTTTCTGGATAGAGGATTAAAGTGAGGACCTGCACTGGTACAGCCTATTTACAAGAAAAAAGCCAAATTATGAAAAGTTCCCAAATACATTCTAAAAATAAACACTGCTACAACTTCCAACAGAGAGAGCACAGGCCTGCATTATGACTGCTGGGATAAGCAACACTTGGTACAGGCATAGAGAGAAGGGAACAGAAGCAAGTTCACTGGCCAGGCACGAAGGCTCACACCTGTAATCCCAGCACTCTGGGAAGCTGAGGTGGGTGGATCACCTGAGGTCAGGAGTTTGAGACCAGCCTGGCCAACATGGCAAAACCCTGTTGCTACAAAAAAAATACAAAAATTAGCTGAGCATGGTGGTGCACACCTGTAGTCCCAGCTACTTGGGAGGCTGAGGCAGGAGAATCGCTTGAACCTGGGAGGCAAAGGTTGCAGTGAGTTGAGATCACACCACTGCACCCCAGCCTAGGTGACAGAGCAAGACTATCTCAAAAATAAATAAAAAGTTCTAACCACTGTCAGACACTTGTAAAGTTAATACCCTTCTCTGGGCTTTGGCTTCTTCACTGTAAAATAAGGGGACTACACTGATCTTCAACAGTTTTTCTATTAAAATCCCATGGTTATGACCCAAATTTTTAAGAATGTAGTATTAACTACAAAAATCTCATCTCCCCAGCAACATACTATCAAGCAGTTCTATCTGTGCCCTTTACTTGGTGTAGGCAGAATATTCAACAGCATCTTACATGCCAGGGCCAAGGCTGCTGCCTTACACAACTCCAGGGGGCGGCATTCCGACTGTATCCTGTGTAGAGGGCACTCCTGTGCACCAGGGGATGACATTCATAGAGCACAGCCTCGACGACACAGGAGGCCCTTTCATAACAGGCTGTCTTCATCCAGCAGCCCCCTGAGCACAGGAGTCCCACACAGGGAGTCCCACACAAGTGACAAGACACAGCAGGGCAATCACCTCCCAAACCAGAGGCGGGAAAGCCAAAAAGCAACTTGGGGAATTTCTGCAATTTCGGAAATGGATCCAATCTGATCATTCAAAATCACTATTTGGAACTAAATTAGCAAGATGAATAAGGTTAATTTAAGAAGAAATCTATAAACAAAAAAATTCAGATTATTACTCAAATATGGCAAAAGATCACTAAATGAGATTTAACTCACATTTGTGAACTTGCTTCGAATCCCAAATTAAGAAAATAAAACTTGGGCCGGCCCAGTGGCTCACACCTGTAATCCCAGCAGTTTGGGAGTCCAAGGTGGGTGGATCATGAGGTCAGGAGTTTAAGACCAGCCTGGACAATATGGTGAAACTCTGTCTCTACTAAAAAAAAAAAAATGTATATATATATATATACAAAAAAAAAATTAGCTGGGCGTGGTGGCACGGGCCTGTAATCCCAGCTACTCAGGAGGCTGAGGCACAGAATGGCTTAAACCCGGGAGGCAGAGGTTGCAGTAAGCCGAGATCATGCCATTGCACTCCAGCCTGGGTGACAGCTATGAGACTCTCTCAAAAAAATAAAACTTGGCATTTCTCCAAACCTACTCTGGTTCAAGGGCTGATTTTTAAAAATACTTAAAAAATTTTTTTAAACAAGCGTATTCCAAAGCACCAATAATCATCTACATTCCATCTTCAGTTTGTATCATACTTTTGTGTCACTAAGGAGCCCGTGTTTGGGGAGTGGAGCTGCTCTTATATGGCATTATGGAAATAAGTACAGCCCCTTTGCTTGAGGCACCCATCCTCAACCTCCGCTCAAACACCTGGGATCATTCCAAGAGTTAAGAAAAACACCCTCTACTACAACAAAGCCGTAAGATAAAAAACATCAACTCTTTCCCCTTCTTTTCCACACCTAGGTGTCAAAGACCAGTTTTGCAGCTAATTTTAAGGTTGATCACAGTTATTTCACCTTGACTTGTTTTTTTTAGTTTCTAAAGATGTACTACACCAAATCTTAAGACAAAGGATACTGGACATTAAGAAACAGGTCTACCCCAGTCTTTACAATCTAGTGCAACTGATTTTCTTCCTGTCTCACTCTGCTAGCATTATTACAAAAAACAAAATATGGTCCTAGTTTCTGCAATTTTAGCCCAGTGCTTATACGATAAAGTTGACCTCTTTTTAAAAGAAGAGTTGAGGGTTTTGCCAGGCACAGTGACTCACACCTGTAATCCCAGCACTCCAGGAGGTCAAGAAGGATGGACTACTTGAGCCCAGCAGTTGAAGACTAGCCTGGGCAACATGATGAAACCCTGCCTTTAGAAAAAATACAAAAATGAGCCAGGCGTGGTGGCGTGTGCCTGTAGTCCCAGCTACAGGCCAAGGCATGAGGCTCACTGGAGCCTGGGAGGCTGAGGCTAACAGTGAGCTATGATCGCACAGCACCACTGCACTCCAGCCTGGGTGACAGAGCAAGACCCTGTCGCAAAAGTAAAAACAAGTTGAGAGGTTTTAATGTTTAGGGGCTACTGAGTTTATCTAACTACGCTGAACAAGTATGGATCACCAGCACAACACAACACCCACCTTGTGTATTATCTCCAAACTGATGAACATGGAATCCATGCAGGCCTTCAGCCAATCCTGAAATGCTTCCCCACACCTTAACTGGTCCATTACTTTCCTTTAATCAAAGAAAAGTGCAAGAGAGTTACTGAACCAAGAAAACAGCTGATTTACCTTTACCCCTCACAGGCAAGTAAAAAGCCAGACTTGGGAGTGAAAAAATCTGTGTCCAAATCCCAGGCCCACCACTTTCTAGCCAGTGAACCTCCAGCAAGCTGCTTAACTGCTCTAGGCCTGTGTCCTCAAAAGGGAGATGGTAATCTTGTCCTGCACTCAACGCACAAGCGCTGTGGCCAGGCTTTGTGATTAAATAACATAAAAAGCACCTAGCAGAATGGTAAGCATAGTGAGTACCTACACATCAGGGTTAGATACTTCGTAGGGTTGACTATTACAGTAAAAATGTAACATAAGTACCTATTTATTTAGTAAATACTTTTGAACAGGCCATATTTGTACATGTTGAATATATACGTACATGTAAACCTTTTTAACCCAAAGGTATATGTCTCATCATACACTCGTTAGTACCTTGCTTTTTCTTCATATAGACATTCTTCCATATGGCATACTGACTTGACTCTTAAAAGAAAAAGGCACCCTGGAAATGTCCAACAGGCAACCCTAGGACCCCTGCTCCCCACTCCCCCACTCAGTGAGTGTTTTTAAGTTTCCATCATAGGTTTTTTTTCACATGGAGTCTCACTCTGTCACACAGGCTGGAGTGCAGTGGCATGATCTTGGCTCACTGCAACCTCCGCCTCCTGGGTTCAAGTGATCCTCCCCCATCAGCCTCCTGAGTAGCTGGGATTACAGGTGCAAGCCACCACACCCAGCTAATTTTTCACATTTTTAGGAAACACGAGTTTCACCGTGTTAGTCAGAATGGTCTCGATCTCTCGTGATCTACCCGCCTTGGCCTCCCAAAGTGCTGGGATTACAGGCGTGAGCCACTGAGCCCAGCCAGGTACTTTTAATTAGCAGTCAGAAACTATCCTATTCCACTGCCCCTGGGAGAGGACTGATTCTAGTCTAACCAGAGGTACTAGTGTTTTCTGAAATCTTTTCAAGCACTGAAACCTAGATAATCTTTCCACTCTACCAAGACGACGACAAGCAGGATCACCATTCAGGTAACGGTGACAGGTAATGGTGCTCCGCGGCTACATACAGAAATCAAGGAAGTTACAACTAGATCTGACTAAAACAGGTACAGCGTCCACACCACAGTCATACAACACGTTCATGTTTCTTGTTTTTAGCTTGGTTTGTTTTCAAAGAGGCAGGGCCAACAGTTAAGAGGCATTAGCCCTTAAGAGGTGACTTTCCACTGTAAATACCACTGCTCAAATGAAGTCTTCTGGCAATTGCTGCTTTTTTAAATTCTTTTCTTTTTGAGAATAGATGCCATGACCCTTCCACAACCTTTAATTCTGAAAAAAAAAAAAAAAACTCAAATGTCAAAGTTGTCCCTCAAACACTGTGTTACCAAGAGCACAGAACAAAAAGAGCAGGTTCTTTCAAACCTCCATTTAACGGGTAATGCATTCAGAACATGTAAGTAGCTGTGCTTGGGAACAACCCTACACGGACCAGGCTGTTAACTTAGGAGAATGACACAGGCCTGGGAAGTGAAAACATACACAAACTGCTCCAGCTGTGCTGTCCTTGGGCCAATGAAGGCTCAGCATGAAAAGATCTCCAAAAACTCTCCAAGAGAAGCTAGGAGAACTGGACTAATAGGTGAAAAATTCTGACTTGTAAAAAGCTGGCAACAAGTCCAAGATTTTAAACACAGAATGGGACAAGCCAAGTCGTTTACAGCCAATTATCTCTGCATATCTGGAGAGCTGGATGTTCCACTACCCAAGGGTCTTTCTCAGGTACAACGGGCATCACCAAAATGAAGTCTGGAGCTTAAAAGAGAGAACTATGCAAGCTGCTCAGGGAAGGTAGAAAATGAGAGAAACCTAGGTTCATGCGTGGATTCTCAATGGCCAAGGAGAGGGGATTCCTCAGAGGCTCTGAAGATTAGTACTGGTGAATTATGTGGGGAGAAGTTAAGAGGGACAAAACAAAGTGACAAATGAAACCTGCAAAATGAAGACAAATGGCAAAGAACCTTTCCCAGAAAATCTGGAGGCCTATTAAAGAAAAAAGCTGGCGGGGTGCGGTGGCTCACGCCTGTAAATTCCAGCACTTTCGAAGGCCGAGGCAGGTGGATCACGAGGTCAAGACATCAAGACCATTCTGACCAATATGGTGAAACCCCGTCTCTACTAAAAAAAAAAAAACAAAAATTAGCTGGGCATAGTGGTGCACGCCTGTAGTCCCCAGTTACTGGAGAGGCTGAGGCAGAAGAATCACTTGAACCAGGGAGGCAGAGAGTGAAGTGAGCAGAGATCGCGCCCCTGCACTCCAGCCTGGAGGACAGAGCCAGACTCTCTCAAAAAAAAAAAAAAAAAAAGCTAAACTCGTATCTCCCTCACATAAATTTCAGACACTTACACAGAATGTTCCTGTCCTCTCCTGTTTCTGTAAATCCCTTTAAAGACTGAATCTCATTCATACAGTAAATATCCTCTTGATTTTTAAGCCGACTACGAGACAATTTTCCACCAGTTGGTAACTTCGCTAAGGTTCTGGGGACAGTGTTATCACAACCGCTTTCCTTGCAACTCGTTTTGCAATTTTACTGATAACAGTTCTGAAAATATTTCTGTATATTTTATTCTACAAGATTCGTTCAGTAGTTTGTCTCTGACCATCTTAGCAACCTGACTAATGGCAGAGCAATTTTAAAGCCACTTTACAGAGAAGTTGGCTTCAGAAATGCTCCGACTACAGTTATTAAGCGCCAATTCGGTGTAACGGAAACTCCAGTTTTTCTAATTTCCAAATCCTAAACCCCATCCACTGACCTCAAACAACAGTTCTAAATCGTGGGTGCACATCAAAATCACCTTGGAAACTTTTAAAACCTGGCAATACTCACCCTGCACTAGGGCAGGTTTGGATGTAATTGGTCTGAGGCTGGGCTCTGGTGTATTTTTAATAAGATCTTCAAATGAGGTAACTGTGCACCCAGAATTAAGAATCACTGCCCCCGAAAATCCCCGAAAGGGTGAGTTAAATCTCTGGCTTTCGGAGCTTAGGAAGAGGAAAAGGACCTCTGTCCAAGGCTACCTTCTCTGCCCTTGCAGCCCAACCATGACCTAGAACAGACCTAGAACAGCTAGCAAAATTTCTTGCAAAGTGCCATACAAAACGGTCTCTGTTGCGTATTTTTCCTTTCCAAAATCTTTTAAAGATATAAAAAACATTCTTAGCTTTAGCGCTGTAAACAAAAGCGGAGACACCCTGACCTAGAGCGCTGAAGTCGGAAAGTGGAGACGGATGCGAAGACTAGGGGGACCCCGGCGCAGTCGCCACCGCCGGGCCGGGCCTGGCACTGCGCCACTCGGCGTCCGCGGGACCCACAGAACGAGAACGCGGTCAGGCAATGGAGGAGCACAGCCGCTCCAAGCATCCTGACCGACCCCGCGGCAGCGGTCCACGGACCCCCGAGGCCAGCGCGCCCGCCCCCGCCCCTCCCCAGCTGCGGCACTCCCTCCCCGCGCTCCCGCCACGCGCAGGCCCAGCCCCGCAGCGGCCTCAGTCCCACACCCCGCGCCCGGGCCCGCCCGGTGACTCAGCACTTAGCGGACGCCGCACCGCCGTGGGCGAAGGCACCGACCGGGCAGCACGGGACCGGGACAGCCCCGAGGCCTGGCTGGCGGCCAGCTCCAGACACAAGTGCGTGGGCGGGCGAGCGGGCGGGAGAGGTCTAGCCACCAGCCTCCGCCCCGGCCCTTGCCTTCTGCTCGAACTTGATGGTGCCCTCCACCGGGCCGTCGCCCTTCAACACGCACACCGCCTTCATCGCCATCATTCGCGAGGCCACACCTGGACCCAGGTTCCAAAGACTGCCAGAGAAACCACAAACGCTGCAGAAGACAACGGCGCAAACCCTGCTCAGGGCGCAGCGGACATTTTATAGGGCGGACCTCCGCGCCCCACCCACTCTGGCCCGGAACCAATCGCCGCGCGCGCGCTCAGCCCGCCTTCTGCGACAGCCTCGGGTCGTCAGTGGCCGGGAATGACCGGGGGCGTGGCCAAGGGACCGAGTGCGCCGCAGACTCCCCCGGCCCCCGAGCCTGGAAAGGTCCAGAAACCTGAAACGTGGAAAAAAAAAAAAAAAGTCTTTCACCAAACGGGCGCGTGGCCCGGCGATTGCAGGACACGACGTTGGCAAAATGAGGTACACATGGTACGCCTTGGCGATCTGAAGTCACTTTATCTAGAAGTGTCATTAGTTATGACTGATTTTGGTCACAGCGTCTCATTTGTTACTCAGAAATTGGGACGTACCAACATGGATGCTTTTGTAGTTTTCATTATTTTGTCTTGGTTTTTAGTTTTATGAAGGTGTAAGAAGTCGTTACACCTCAATCCCCAGCCTCACCTTTTCTTCCCCTGCAATTTTCTTAGTCCTTAGCACAGTTTCTTATTTGGTTGGCAGAATTCCATACTCCTTTTATGTTTTTCGTCTTTGGCAGGACCACAGCCCTGCAGATAACCAAAACGGCAACTAGTTGGCTTCTACGCATTTCCTGCGTTTTTGTCTGGCCCCAAGGCCACAACACTCAAGGAGAAGGATAGAATGATGACATAATTTATGATCCCTTCATACAATAGGATGATAAAGATGACGTGTCTTTCAAGGGGAATATTACAAAAACATATTATGAAGTGAGAAAATAGTACAAACTATTTTTTCGGGGGCGGGAGGGATTGTTTGTTTTTTGAGACAAATTCTCGCTCTGCCCAGGCTGAAGTGCAGTGGCAAGATCAAGCTCACTGCAGCCTCGACCTCCTAGGTTCAAGTGATCTTCCTGCGTCAGCCTCCCAAGTACCTGGGACCACAGGCATACGACGCTACACCCGGCTAATTTTTGTATTTTGAGTAGAGACGGGGATTTCACCATGTGGCCCAGGCTGGTTTCAACCTCGTGAGCTCAAGCCAGCCATCTACTCGCCTCGACCTTCCAAAGTGCTGGGATTACAGATGTGAGCTACCACGTCCAGCCTAGCATTTAGTTTTGAGCATGGCAAAATACTGAGACTTAATTCAAGTCCCGTATGAAACAACAACAGAAGCTACTCCAGCCTTGTTTGGAGTACACTATTATCTATGTATTTACTTACTTATTATTTATGTTACTTAGACCCTCAGATTCTAATGCATCCCCTATCAGAGAAACACGATTCACATTTTTTCATCATCCTCCAAGAAGTATACATAATTGCAGTTTTGCTTGTTGTATTTAGTAGTTTCCAGATAATTAGTATATTCTAGATGGTTGCATAAACAGTGCAAACGCTGACTAAATGGCCTTTGCCCAAGGCTGAAGTTTCTTTGGGTTCCAGGAAGTTCAGCAGATTTCAGTTCATTGTAAACTTGCCAAGGGAGCCACCCATTGACATAGAAAGCTGCTTTGGGACGGTGAATTACTCTTCTTTTGAGATGGTCTAATGATGCCAGGGTGGTACCTTCCTATGACAATCCTCACACCTGAGAAAGGGAGTCCCATACTTTACAGGGCCCTGTTCTGTCCCTCTTCCGGCATCATCTCCCATGGAGACAAGAGTGTGTTCAGGCCGTATGCGGTAGCTCAAGCCTGTAATCCCAGCACTTTGGGAGGCCGAGGCAGGAGGATCACAAGGTCAGGAGTTTGAGACCAGCCTGGCCAGCAAGGTGAAACCCCATCTCTACTAAAAATACAAAAAAGTAGCTGGGTATGGTCGAGCATGCCTGTAATCTCAGCTACTTGGGAGGCTGAGGCAGGAGAATTGCTTGAACCAGGGAGGCAGAAGTTGCAGTGAGCCGAGATCGTGCCACTGCATTCCAGCCTGGGCAACAGAGTGGGACTTCGTCTAAAAAAATATATATGTTGAAGCCAAGAAGGTGCTCCCCCCAAGAACTTCCTCTCTCCTGGAACAGGGTTAAGGAATTT
>CAUYQU010095043.1:0-59376 GCA_963574635.1 Cheracebus regulus | reverse complement strand
TTTTTTATGGCTGCATAGTATTCCATGGTGTATATGTGCCACATTTTCTTTATCCAGTCTATCACTGATGGGCATTTGGGTTGGTTCCAAGTCTTTGCTATTGTAAACAGTGCCACAATAAACATACGTGTGCATGTGTCCTTATAATTTGAAATACATGCTGGCTTTCTCATCCCCCAACAATGGGATTACATGGGAAACATTATTTTTTAGGACAATCCAGTCACATTTGTCAATATTCAAAAACACATGGCTTTTAACCCATGAATGCTTCCTGGTAATGATACACCAATACACAAAGATATTCATTGTACTATGGTATGTAATAGTAAAACATATAAAATTAAACCTATCTACATTTGAAGACAACCTAAATATCTCTTCATAGAGAATCAATGATAAAAGTATGGCGCAAATAGTCAACGAGCACCATGCTACTACTAAATAGATGTGATTGGTCTGTATGTGCAAACATGAAAAGATCTCCAAAATACAGCACTAAATGAGACAAATGAAATGCAGAATAGCATGTGGTCCAATTTGTGTAAAAATATAGGCACCATATGGACACGGGCTAAGAATGTGTAAACAATTTCTAAAGCTATCCATGAGAAACCGTTGACAACAGTTACATTTAGAGAGTGGGACAGTAGTTTATAGAGCAGTGGGAAGCATTTATTTCTGATTTTACACTTTTAATTATAATTTGTACACTATGCTCATACATTCCTTATTAGCAAAAATCATTGTATTAGATAAAAATGAAGGGAAGGAACTGAATTGGTGTAGCACACCAATAGAAGGTTGGGGAGGGAAGAGAAATAAAAGAAGAAAGGTAAAGAGAAATGAACTACTTTAATTAGCAGGAATGAAATCTTTATAGAATCTTTCAAAAAAAATTTTTAACAGCTTTGCTGACATATAATTTACATACCATAAAATTCCATACCATTTAAAGCATAGAATCTCATAGTTTTAAAGTATATTTATAAAATTATGCAATTATCACTATAATCTAATTTTATAACATTTTTATCACCTCAAAAGAAACCTCTTATACATGAGCAGTCATTCCTCATTCCCTGCTGTCTTCACTCCTACCCCTGAGAAAGCACTCTCTTGCTTTCTATTCCTGAAGATGCCTGTTCTGAACACTTCATATAAATGGAATGAAACTGTGTGGGGCCTTTTGTGATTGGTCTTTCACATAGGTCAATGCTTTGAAGACTCATCCATGTTGTGGCATGTATCAGTATTTCATTCCTTTTTATTGCCAAATAATATTCCATCACACAGATATGCCATCTTTTATTTACCCATGCAGCAGTGGATGGACATTTGAATTAATTTCATTTTTGGTCTGTTACAAATGCTGCCATGAATATTCATGTAAAATTTTTGTGTGGATGTGTGTTTTCATTTCTCTTGGAAAGATAACTAGGGATAGCTAAACAGTAATAGATAGAGAAGTCTCTACATTTTTAGAAACAGCCACACTATTTTCCAAAGTGAATGTACCATGTGACATTTCTACCAGTAGTGTATATAAGTCCTCCAGTTCATGTGTTTTCTGGCCATTCATATATCTTCTTTAGTGAAATGTTTATTCAGATCTTTTGCTCATTTTTAAAATGGGTTAGTTATGTTTTTATTATTGAGTTGTAAGAGAGAGAATGTGTGTGTGTGTGTGTTCAGCCTATGATTCTTGTCAGATGTTTGTATCTTATCTTGCATATTCTACAAGTATTTTCTCCCATTCTGTGAATTGTCCTTTCACTTTCTTAATGTCAAGGAAAAAGGGCCTTTCAATTTTGATGAAGTTTGATGTATCTATTCTTTTCTTTATCATTTGTACTATTGGTGCTATATCTTAAAAGCATGCCAACTTAAGGTCACAAATATTTATGCCTATCTTTCCTTCTAAGAGTTTTACAATTTTTAGCTTTTACATTTGGGACTATGATTTCCTTTAATTTTTGTGTACAGGGTGGGGTAGGAGTCTAACTTCATTCTTTCTGATGGATATCCAGTTATGTTAACATCATTTGCTGAAAAGATGATTTTTCTCCATGAATTTTTTTGGCATCCTTGTCAAAAATCCATTGACAATAAATCTAAGGGTTTACTTCTGGACTCACAATTCTATTGCATTGATCTATATGTCTATTCTTATGCTAATATCACTGTTTTGATTACTGTGGCTCTGCAGTAAGTTTCAAAATTGGGAAATGTGAGTCCTTCAATTGTATTCTTCTTTTTAAAGATCATTTTGGATAGTCTAGGTTTCTTGAATTTTTATACAAATTTTGCTATAATCTTGTCAATTTCTTAAAAAATGCAGGCAGGGCTGGGCATGGCAGGGCTGGACATAGGATGATGCCTGTAATCCTAGCACTTTAGGAAGCAGAGGCAGAAAGGTCACTTGAGGCCAGGAGCTCAAGATCACCCTAAGCAACATACCAAGACCTTGTCTACTACAAAAAGTTTTAAATTTAGTCAGGTGTAGTGGCATGCCTGAAGTCCCAGCCAGTCAAGAGGCTGAGGTGGTAGGATTACTTGAGCCCTGAAGTTTGAGGTTGCAGTAAATTATGATTGTGCTACTATACTTCAGCCTGGGTAACAGAGTGAGACCGTCTCAAAACAAAAATCCAGGCAGGATTTTGATAGAAATTTTATTGAATCTGTATAGCAATTTGATATGTATTGACACCTTAAATCTTCTGATCCATAAACATGGAATGTCTTTCCATTTATTTTTCTTTAATTTTTAAAAGCAATATTTGTAACATTAGAGTGTTAAGTTTTTCACTTCTTTTGTTAAATTTATATCTAAATATTTTATTCTATTGATGCCATTATAGATAGGATTTTATTTCATTTTTATTGCAAGAATATAGACATAAAATGGATTTTTGCATACTTTGCTTATAGAGAGCAAATGTGTTGATTTCGCTTATTAGTTCTAATGTTTTTTAAAATTTCTTAGAATTTTTCATATATTAGATTATATCATCTGCAAATAAAAAATAGTTTAGCTTCTTTCCCAGTCTGTGGGACTTCTTTTTCTTTCTCATGTTTTTTTTTTCTTTTTTTTTTTTAAGATGGAGTCTTGCTCTGTCTTGGAGAGTAGAGTACAGTGGCATGATCTCAGCTCACTGCAATCTCCACCTCCCCTGTTCAAGCTATTCTCCTGCCTCAGCCTCCCAAATAGCTGGGACTACAGGCATGCACTACAATGCCCAGATAATTTTTGTATTTTTAGTAGAGATGGGGTTTCACCATGTTGGCCAGGATGGTCTCAATCTCCTGACCTCATGATCGGCCTGCCTTGGCCTCCCAAAGTGCTGAGATTACTGGTGTGAGCCACCATGCTTGGTTTATTTTATCTTCTTAATTGCCCTGGCTAGAACTTTAGTGTAATGTTGAATATACTTTAGAGTATTGAATGTTAAATATAATGAATATCTTCTGAGGGCAAATATTCTTTTCTTGTTCGTGATCCTGCACAGGAGGACATCTTCTTACCTTTCAACGTTAAGTATGATATGATTTGTGGGATTTTTGTTGATTCCTATTATCAGGTTTAGAATGTTCCCTTATATTGCCAGTTTATTAAGTGGATTATTATAATTAAGGAGTATTTAATTTTGTCAAATGCTTTTATTACATCTATTCAGATAATCACATAGGTTTTTTTCCTTTATTGATCTGATGTATTACATTAATTAATTTTC
The DNA here is from genome assembly GCA_963574635.1 of Cheracebus regulus. Lineage (NCBI taxonomy): Eukaryota > Metazoa > Chordata > Mammalia > Primates > Pitheciidae > Cheracebus > Cheracebus regulus. The sequence goes on along the minus strand of CAUYQU010095043.1, from coordinate 55,642 downwards.
AGACATTAAGCCAACTTTTCGTTTTGGAGATAAATTTCACTTGGTCATGGTATATAATCCTTTTAATATGCTATTAGATTCTGTTTATTACTGTTTTGCTGAGGAGTTCTACATCCATATTTATAAGAGATAGTAGTCTGTAGCTTTCTTTTCTGATGACACCTTTGGCTGGCGTTAGTAGCAGAGTAAGAGTGGCCTGATCACATGATTTGGGATGTTTCTCCTCCCTGTCTACTTTTGTAAGAGTTCATGAAGAATTGGTATTAATTCTTCTTTAAAAGTGTGACAGAATTCACTGGTAAAGCCATTTGTGCTTGGGATTTTCTTAGAGAGTTTTTTTTTTTTTGGTTGTTTTTCCTAATTCAATTCTTCACTTGTTACAGGTCTATTTCAATTTTCTATTTCTTCTTGAGTCAGTTTCAGCAGTTCATGTCTTTCTAGCAATTCTTCTGTTATTAAATTTGTTGGCATAAAGTTGACAGTATTCCATTACAATCTTTTTTTTTTTTTTACTTCTATAAGGTCAGTTGTGTTGTTTTCCTCTTTCATTCCTGATTTTAGTATAGAATTTTTATAGATTAGTGTTTTTATTTCAAAAGTGAAATACTGATTAAATGGTATTTAAAAAGTGAGGTGGAAAGAATGTTAGAGATACAAAAAAAATTCTCTTTTCTAAATCTGTGTTGCACATGTAGAAAATATATCCTCTAGTTTTCTCTAATGTGATGTCCAAACCCTACACATGTAGGAATAAGGGGGTTAATGCTCCAAACTTGAAGAAAATATCAAATTGAGGAAGTTTTGCTTACAGCCAGGTGTATAAGAATTTCTAAGGAAGATTCCACTTAAGAATGGGGATAGGATTTAGATTAGAAGGTTTTATTTACCTATTAAAAGGCAGGAGAGTTTCTAAAAGTCATCTTATTGCAGGAAGGCAGAGAAGAAGGAATCTTAGTACAGAAGTTTGGCAGAGCAAACACTAATGGCAGGTAGAATCTCTCAAGTTCTTACAGTTTTGCAGAATCTTGTGAAGAAGGCTGAGAAACACAGATAAATATTTTTTATAAAACTACTATCATGAATAGAGAAATTTTGCAATTACTGAGGTACAAAACTGAGAATGCTTCTTAAGTAGCACAGAAACTCTGATTTAAAGAAAGTGGTCTATTAAGAATAGTTGGTAACACAGAATTTCATGTAATGCTGAGTGGATGTGAAGGCAGCTTGCAAGTTGGTTGTAGAATAAACCAGTGGAACCCGGACATAACCAGGGTTAAGATATTTCGCTGGCTAGTACTTATCAAATGCCTGCTCATGCCCTAGTGAGCACTGATCATTAAAGCCAAGTCCAGGCTACAGTGATGTCTACAGGCAGCTTGCTATGAGCAGGTCACACCGTATAAAGAATAGACTTCAACTCCTAACAGCCTACATTTTTTCTCAACTAAATATGTTGGATATTACCGTAGATTTTCAAGAATCACCCCCCCACCACAACCCCATATACTCAAGTGAACACTGCAGTCAATGTGTCTGTGTCTAGACTCTTCCATCTTGATTTATAGTTTCACTCAAGTTCTGAAAATACATGTTCAGTGGCAGATTCCATGGCAATCAGCATTAACCAGAAGATGCCTCTACAAGACCTGGTATAAGGAAATTCTTTTTGAGTGATTGCTTCTTAGTGCTAATTGGAAAAATAAAACACAACAAACGTGACAAAAGAAAACAATAGAGATTTCCTTTTCTTTATGGATTCTCTGTTCTGTCTTCTTTGATCAGAGTCACCATTGATCTTCCTTATAAGTAAAAAAGCTCTAAGTGTGCCAGTGAGGAGAACTTTTGACTCCCATTGTATTTGGTTTGGTTTGGCACAATATCACTGCTAATTATTTTTAAAGATGTAGTGGGCTATGGGGGTTGGAGGGAAGAACAGGGGAGGGAAAACTTTCAGTTAGGAGTAATAAGTTCAAGAGATTGATTATATAACATGTTGACTATAGTTACTCACATTGCATTATATTTTTGAAAAACACCAGAAGAGCAGAGTTTAAGTGTTCCCACCATAAAAAATAAGTACGTGAGGCAATGCATATGTTAGCTACTCCACAATGGGCACATTTTTCAAAACATCATATTGTACCTGATAACTACAATGTTTGTAAATTTAAAAATAAATGAAAACAAAGATATATAGTTGGATAGGTTGAGTGCCCACCAATCCACTGTAGGACCTAAGAGAGATGCCATATATCTTTCAGACAACAGTCTTCAACAGATACCCAGTACAGGGATTTACCAGTGAACCTGAACGACTGCTGTTGCCTTGATTGTTAGAGAGACAGACAGGATGATAGACAGAGCATTAGCCAGACCCCCTAGGGAGTCTTCAGTATAGTTTTCTGCTTTTTCCAATAGTAAATCCTTACTCCTTTGTCTCTGTCTCTTTGTACCTCTCTCTCTCTCTCTCTCTCTCTCTCTCTCTCTCTCTGTCTCTGTTCCTCTCTCCGAAATCAGGCTGGGGAGATTGCCATCTGTTATGGGTTGAGTTGTGTTCTGTATATAGGAAGTCCTAATCCCCGGTACCTGAGAAAGTGACCTCATTTGGAATTAGGATAATTGCAGATGTAATTAGTTAAGACGAGGCCATTAGGGAGGTCCCTAATCCAATATAGTATGTCCTCATAAAAAGAGAAATTTGTTCACGGAGACAGACATGGATAGAAGAAAAACGTAAAGAACCGCAAGACACCTATCTACAAGCCAGGGAGAGAGATCTATAATGAATTCTTTCCTTACAACCTTGAGAAAGAGTCAACCTGCCAGTATCTTGACTTTGGACTTCTAGTCTCCCGACCTGCAAGACGATACATTTCTGTTGCCTAAGCCACCCAGGTGTGGGGCTTCATTATGGCAACCTTAGCAAACAAATGAAGTGTATTTATGTGTTATATTCCTTGCTGCCTTAGTATTTCGCAGGTGGTGGGAAAGGGAAGGGTTAAAAGAGCTAGCTCTCCTGAAAAAGGCTTTTCTTCTGGGACAGCAGTAAGTAATTTCAATGCCAGCTACTATTTTCCATATTAAATGAACGCATATTGTCTCTTGCTTCATAGCACAGTGAAAATTGAAGTTTCATTTTTGAACAATGAGATCTAATTTCTGATTATCCCAAAGTATACACTTGCAGCCTACCAGTTCCATGAAATACTCCACTGAAAAGGAAAACAATGATTCCACAGTCAAATAATCTTAAGAAACATTGCATATTTTGTATACATCATGGAAACTGAAGACTCTGAGAAGTCCTGCCTCAAAGAAACCTGCTTAGCTTTGTTTAATTCAGCATTTCCCAATCACATTTATGTCCAAGTCCAGGCTAAAGAGCCCCTTCTCCTGTGCTAAGAGGACAAAGAGATGAGCAGGACAGGAGGTTCATAGCAAACTATAGAGATGGAAATTTAGAAAGGGGGAGATGAACCCATTTCTCACATAAAAGGTTCATTTCTTAGCACTTTGGGAGGCCAAGGCAGTCAGATCACCTGAGGTCAGGAGTTCAAGACTAGCCTTACCAACATGGAGAAACCTCATCTCTACTAAAAATACAAAATTAGTCAGGCGTGGTGGCACATGCCTGTATCCCAGCTACTCAGGAGGCTGAGGCAGGAGAATCACTTGAACCTGGAGGCGGAGATCATGGTGAGCTGAGATTGTGCCATTGCATTCCAGCCTGGGCAACAAGAGTGAAACTCTGTCTCAAAAATAAATAAATAAAGGTTTGTCCCATTTCAATAATTTCCCCAAAGAAGCAAGACTTGAGAATCCTGTGGGTAGATGGCTATCTTCCAATATTCCTATCCTAAATGTTCCTTGATTAATAAACACAGGATCTCCTCCTTACATGCAGCCTGCTGAGCTCTGAACACTTAAATGGCATTTCTATCATCATCTTCACAGAGATAGTTCCTAGACTAAAGATTACAAAATTTTTAGAACCCAAGCCAAGCCTTTTGCATCCCTCGGTTGGTGGAAGATGCTTTGGGTAGGGGCTTTTTGAGAAATCTGTTACAGAGAAATCCATAAAATGCCAGTCAACTTGTCTCTTGGCTGAAGTGATCCATTGTGGTATGTCTGAGTTCTAGGGGAGGAATTATTTAGTCTAGACCTAAAATAATTAAAGCATTCGGTTTGGAGTGTTGCCTCATGGAAGGTAAAAAGAATTTCTTTCTATATATGTGGCATTGCACTATCACCTGCTAGAGATATAGACCAGGAAATAGACAGACTGCTGCCCACTGGTACCTTTGTTTTTGGTTATTTTTCCTTTGATGCAGAGTAGTTCAAGGACTGTGTCTTATATTTCCTCTTTGCCTTGATCATGCTTATTTAACACACTGTTACAGCCATTCTGCATGCTCAAAATTATGGAATCATAGGCTGCAAAGGTGATGTTTGAGAGAAACTAGTGTGTGTGTGTGTGTGTGTGTGTGTGTGTGTGTGTGTGTGTGTGTGTGTGGTGGGGGGGTGCTGCTTATGGATGCCTAACACTTTTGATATATTATTAATTAGGTCTCCTTGACCCCATGACTAGTCATGCTATGAGTTATTTAATCTTAGCCACTGTGATTTCAACTCAGTTCTTTAACATTCATTCTCCATGCATTATACCACATGCTTCCACTGCAAAGATGGATGAGGCACAGACCTTTCCCTCCTGAGGCTTGTTCCTTAATGAAAAAGAAAAATGACCATACATTGTACATGACATAGGTGGGTACAGGATATCCGGGTATACAGTGGAGAAACCAATAACTAAGATGTGGAGGGTTTAGGAGGCTTTTCAGGAGAAGTGACACAATACCCAAGAACAGTCCTGAAGGATACAAAGGAGTTTCAATGCTAAAAAGAGAGGAAAGGCACTTTATGGGGAGAGGACTGTGTGAGCGAAGCCTCAAAAGCATGAAACCACATTGGGCAATGGAGGACCTGGGTGTCATGTGGGTCCTGCAGAGCCTAAACTAAAAAGAAAACAGCATGCGCCGTGTGATAAGGAGTGATAAATAGTGTTTCACTGTGGCCATTTCCTCAAAGGCAACTGGTTAAAACATGAGTTTAAAACAAGAGTTCATGGTGCTGTTGTAGGTGTCAAGCCTCAATATACAATAAGCACTCTTTAAGTGTTTGTCACTATATTTATTATTAATTTTAAGACTTTCACTCATGAATTTTCTTGGATACTTCTTTAGGAAGTAGGACTCTGAAACTGTCTGCCTGGATACTATTTTTTCTAAAAAGCCTTGCCAACATAAGTTCATTCTATGTAAATACTTCTGTTTTCTTCCTTTAAAAGGTATGTAAGCATCCAAAGAGTGTAAGCATTTAAGCAAAACTATACTTTTACCAAGATTGATGAATACTGATTCAGGCAGGAGAGAGGTCTGATTAAAGCATCTCTTCGATCAGTCATTTGATTCCTGGGCTTGCATTAAAATGCCTGTCTTTTTAGCAAGAGAAGAGGAGAAATCAGGAAAACATAGATGTGCCGGTGAATGCTGTAGTTACTCTCTAATGAGGAGGTCAATAAAGCCCAGCTTTGGAGTCAGACAGTCCCAAGTTCAAGCCCCAGCTCTGCCATTGATGAAACTATGGGAGCTTGGATGTGTCAGCTGAGATCTCTGTGCTCCCTTGTTCTCATTTGTAAAAGGGTGCTAAAGCTACTGATATTGTCCTGAGAATTAAATAAGATAATGCATCTAAAGCACCTAGCCTTAATCTAAAGGAATAATAGTTATTATCATCAGTAGCATTATACAGCTTGTCTCTGTCAACATAAACTAAGCAGAATTTGAGTTTTGGGGAACCAATACTCCAAAACAAACAATAGCTTGGAGAAACAATGGCAAAGGGCAGGAAGAAGGTGTGCATCTGTTAAGATCTGTCAGTCAATTAGTTTAGAGTCAACCATTCAGTAAATTCTCAGTAGTTTAGAGAATTTACTGAGCATCTACTACATGCTGGGTACTTTCTCAAATATTGGGGATGTAGCAATGAACAACAGGCAACAGTTACAGCTCATGAAAATTTTACACATTAGTGGAGGAAGAACAACAATAAAAACTTGAATTCAAGTAAAGCAAGTAGTATGCCAGATGGTGATAACTACTATAGTAAAAAATGAAGCAAAGAGTGGAGAATGTGTATGCTGGATTTTGGAGGAGGGTTTATCATTTTCAACAAGGTGGTTAGTGCCAAAAAGCTCTCTGTGGAGGTGATTTGGGATTTGTACCCATTCACAGAATATGGAACCCAAAATGGCACCTGAAGCTCAGAGCAGAAATTAGAAGCCAGAAGGTGGATTTGAGTGACACTCTAGGCAACTTCTTTATAAGTTGCTTAGCTGCTCTTTCCCATTAGAATCTTTCTTGTGTACTGGAGGTTAGTTCCTTTAGAATGGGGCACTGTCATGGTCAAGTAATAAATGCCACCCACACATGTCAGACTTGGAGAGGTCCCTGCTTCCACCTGGAGCCCACTTGGAGAGGGAGTGCTTAGTAACTGAGGTAAGGCTTCATGGCCAGGGAGCTGCCAGGCACTCCAAGTCACCATTCTCTTGTTCCACAAAGTCCTGAGGAAACAAGAGGTTGTATTCAGTGACGTATCCTCACAATAGGAACAGGAGAGTAACAAGACTCATCTCTTGTGTCAATTTCATGGTGGGACCTTTTTCCTCCAGTGGAGCTCACCCTCTCTGGATGAGGTTAAGGCAAATGGTAATGGCCAGGAGGAGGCCCTGTGGCCCCTTGCCGTTCGGGTTCACATGCAGAAGTGCCTTCACCCAGTGAAAAAAGGTCTTCATTTAAAACTGCTTTCTCTGCTCAAGCTATTAAGACATAAAATATTCCTTCAAGCTGTGATCTCAATGGGGATAAAAATCTTAGCAGACATCTCTTCCCCTGAAATGGGTTAAATTTGGGCCATCATCAGGCCACACATTTCTTTTCTGTCTTCACTATGTGGAATTAGCACTTATGATCTCCTTCTAGGTGCCAAGTATAAACAGACACAGATGTCAACTAGGAATGCCTTTAACTATAAGTAGTGGAATACTCAGCTGCCAGTGAATTGAACGATAAATTCATTTAATTATGCAAATGCAACTGTCCAACCTGGTGTGGGGCACGGTCATGCCATCAAGAACCCTGACTCCTGAAGATCTCTGCCCTGCCATGTTTAACCTGTTGGGTTTCTCAGTTCTCTTACGTTTTGCCTCTTTGTCCCTCTGTCAATCAGCATTCACGGGAGGAAGAAGGAAAATGGGCAGCCCGAGCATCATCTGTCCTTTCGATCAGGAAAGCAAGCGTTTTCCTACAAGTACCCCAAGCAGACTTTTCCGTATGTCTCATTGGCCAGAACCAGGACCACACAGTCATTACTAACTATGAAGGTGAGTAAATTTCGGTTTAAAGTCGAGGGCTGCAAACCTGGGTGAGCATGGGAATCACCTGAAAGGTTTGTTAGAACACAGGTTGTTGAGCCTCTCCCCAGACATTCTGATTTGGTGGGTCTGGGGCAGGGCTGAGAATCTGCAATTCTAGCAAATTCCCAGGCGATCCTTCTGCTGCTATTCCAGGGACCCAATCTGAGAACCACTGGTTTAAAGGAAGCCTTTTATATTTTTATTGACATCTTCCTAAGCAGACACTAGTTTGCTTTTACCTGATTTTTTGCAGTAACCTCTTACTGGTATTTTCTGCCTTTCATTACATCCTTCATTGCCATGTTTACTTTCCTACTTCCATCCCTGATCATATTGTCTCTTTAGTCAAAAACTCTCAGGGGTTGCTTTGGATTCTCTGGAATCTGAGGCTTTTCATGATTCAATGCCAATGTGCATATGTTTACAACTATTCAGTGTTAATAATCCATGTGCCATTTACATGTAGCCCTGAAAATATGACCTAGTGATGCCTCAGTTGTATAAGACCAACCATCTTTCTGAGAATAATTATAAAATCTGGTTAAAAAAAAAATATATATATATATATATATTTTAATCAGATTATATATATATAAACATATATATATATGTTAATATATATATTGTTATATATATATAACAATGTGTGAAACATCACAAAGTAGCCAACACAGTCAGGACTTCAGAGGTCAGAATCCAAGAAAAAAGGGCAATGCATAGATAAATTCTTCCAAGTATTTAAGGAATAAAGATCCCTAATGTTACACAAACTCTTCTAGAGAGCAGAAAAAGAGGGAGGAGTTCATAACATAGTTATGAAACCAGCATAACTTTGATATCAAGCCTAATAAGGACACTGTAAGAGAGGAAAATTATTGCTAATATCTCTCATGAACATAGGTGAAAAATACTAAGTGAAATAATAACAAATTGAACCCATTAATATATATATATAAAGGGTAATACTCCACAACCAAGCTGGAATCCATGAATGCAAATATCTTAATATCTACCAGCTTTACTCATTAAAACTTTGTTTCTACATCTAATAATGGTTTTATCTATTTCATAAGTAGGACTGTTGTAAGGCTTAATTGAGATAATACATGGAAAGGAAGTGTTCAACAAGCCTGGCTAATAATGTTGTTTTATGATTCCACATAAATGAGGTTCTACTATATAATATTGTACTGCAAGATTATGTAGGCTAACATTCAAGAGCAATCATAGCATTGTTCTAGCTACCTTTTCCGACAATTTCTTCAACTTTCCTCTATGTATTTTATACTAATTTTTTCTTGAACATTCACTGTATTTTTTAATTGTCCTTTTTTTTTTTTTTTTTTAAATTGAAGGTCCCTGGCTGGTTCTGCTTAAATGAGTGGCTCTGACATGGGAAACAGGGAGAGGAATCAGCCAACATGGGGAGGAGTGTCATCTCACAAAATTCTATTTACATCCAGAACCAAACAGACAAGCACAGAGTTACTTTTGTGCTTCGAAATTGGCAGCATAAGGGGGAAACAGGTGGGGAGTGGGAGTGTTGTTAAAAAGTACAGCGCCCCCCTCAAACTGAGGTGTCTGGGGGAAATTAATCTGCTTCAACTCAAGAAGAATCAAGATCCAAAGTGGTGTGAGAAGGCCAGAACTGTCAGAGATGAAGGGAGGATGAAACTCTCATGGGTATAGGAGCTGTTTAGCAGACTCAGGGGCCCAGAAGATAAACACCAGGTCCCTCTTCTTGCTCTTCTTGGTCTCCTGAGCTGCATCATAGAAGGCATAGTAAAAGTCCCTGTCTGGTGCCATGTTGAAAAGGTGGCATGGGGTCATTGACAGTCTGGCCCACATCACCCACCAGGATCTTGCCCCCCTCCAGGATGATGTTCTTCCTATCCTCATCAAGCAGAAGAGCACCTTCTTCTTGCACTTCTCCTCCTTCTCTGGCATCAAAGACTATCTCCTCTTCATGTCATTAATCACCTTGTGATACCATCAGAGGCAACCAGCCTGGAAGCCTTGTTTTTTGAAGTGAAAAGGAGATGGTAAGAAGAGCTGGGGAAGCTACTGCAGCTGCTGCTAGCATCTGACTACTGCACTGTTTTGCTTGTTTTTGTTTTTCATATAAGAGCATCTTTACCAAGCTGTGAACACTTTCATCAAAAAAGAAGGACCACCTTCTTATTTATAAGAGAAAAGCCCAGTGACTGGATCAAAGTATAAATGCAATCGATATTTGTTGTATAAGTAAACTAATATTATTTTGGGGGTGTGGAATATCACCCAATGCCGTCCTTTTTCTGTTAGGCCCTACCTGATTCCCTAAAACAAGACAAGGGCTATCTCTTTGAACCATCCTAGGATTTCCCTTCCATTTCTGTCATAGTACTTGGCACACTTCACCTTATATTTTTATTACTTAGGTAATTACTTCCCTTATACTCAGAATGAGCAGCAGCCTATAGAACATTGATCACAATTATCTTCAAATAATAATACATTACTCACACACAACATGAGAAACAGTATGCTTTCATTCCTCCCTATCTTTTGTACCATTACTGTCATGCATTTTACTTTTATTTATGTTATAAAATCTACTGCTTATTACTTTTGTTGTAAACATTTTAAGCACTTAAGAAATTAAATTTTAAATAAAGAAATAAAAAAGTATTTTCTATTTAAATACATATTTATCATTTTGTGCTCCTTATTACTTTTAGATCCAAGTTTCCTTCCAGTATTATTATCTTTCAGCCTATAAAACTTCCTCTAACATTAATTTTAGTGCCATTCTGCTGGTGATAAATACTCTCTCTCTCTTCTCTTCAGTTTGGAAATGTCTATATTTTACCTTTATTTTTGAAGGATATTTTTTGCTGAATATAGAATTCTACATTGACTGTTTTCCTCAACACTTTAAAGATAGTGTTCCATTATTTTCTGGTTTGTATAATTTCTAATGAAAATCTACAGTTTTCCTACCTTTGTTCTCCTCTAGGTAATGTGTCAGTTTTTTTCTGACTCTATTTAATATTCTCTGTCACTAGTTTTCAGCAAAATGATCATGAGGTGCCTTGGTATAACTTTCATTATAATTGTCCTGCTTGGAGATTATTGAGCTTCTTGGATCTGTGGATTTCTTATTTTTAAAATCAAATGTGAAAAACGATTATACCTTCTTATATTTCCCCTCAATATCTATTTTTTTCTCCTCCTGAGTACATGTATGTTAAGGACCTTGCATCAAAAAGAAGGACCATCTTCTTAAGAGAAAAGCCCAGTGACTGGATGAAGGTATAAATGCAATCGATATTTGAGTCTCTGGATCAAGGTATAAATGCAATCGATATTGAGGATACTGTGTCTCTCTGCTCAGTGTTTAAGCCTTTTCTTTCCCTCCTCTGTGTGCTTCTGTTTGGATAGTTTCTGTTATATCTGCAAATTCACTGATTGGTCTTTCCTTCTGTAATCTCACTATTCTCATTGCAGGTATTATCTTTTTCTGGTCAAAACTTTTGGTTTGTTTTATAGTTTCCTTTTCTCTACTGAGATTTTCTATTTGTTCCTTCCCTCATTACATCCATGTTTTCTTTCAAATTCCTGAACACGTTTAAAATACATATTTTAAAGTCCCTGTTTGCTACTTCCATTATCTGCCATTTGGGTCTGTTTCTATTAACTGATTTTTTCTCTTGACTATAAATAAAGTCTTCCTGCTTCTTCACAAGTCTAGTAATTTTCTGTTTTATGCCAGACATTATGAATGCTACATTGTTGCATATCTGCATTTTGTTATCTTAGTAATAGTCTGTGTCTTGTCTCATAGGCAGGTAATTTACTTAGAGTGTAGCTTTTTCAAGGCTTGCTTTTAAGCTTTGTTAAGATTAATCTAGCACAAGCTTAGCCTTTAGTTTGGGATAGATTAGCCCTACTTCTAAAGCCTGGCTTTGCTGGGATTTCTGCTGAATGCAGGAGCTTTTCAAAAACATTTATTCATTCTAGCTCTTTGGAACATAAATGTCTACCATTCCTGTGAAAGCTCCAATAATGGTTTGGACCACTGTTTTCCATTAGTTGTACTTTATTCTTAGTTCCTTGCCTTGTCTCATGGAGTCTCATTCTATATATGCACAGTTTATTATTGGCTAAAGACTCAGGAGTATTGCTGGAGAGTTTTTGGAACTTTTTCTTTGCACAACTCCTTTCTCTTTGATACCCTGGCCTGAAAATTCTTGCTGCCTCAGTATCCCCAAATTCTGATCTCTGTCTCCTGAGTCAATGAGATTACTGCATTCTATTTGGGGCTTCTCATCTCAAAGTCTTAGTATGGAAAATACCTCTAGGCAAAAATTCAAGGTGATAGAGGGGATAGCTTCACATTTTTTTTTCTCTCAATGATCAGAGTCCTGTGCTGCCTATTATTTAACATCTGGAAACAGTTTCTTTTATTGTTTTGTTCAGTATTCTAGTTGTTTATAGTGGAGAGCTAATCTAGCACAAGTCACTCATTCACTGCCAGAAATAGAGGTTATGGCATACATTTTTAAAAGACCATTCTGGCCACTATATGAAGAATGAAAAAAAAGATATGAAAAGAGAAAATGAGTTGGCCAGGTAAGAGACTGCTGCAGCAATCCAGGTAAGAAATTATGAAGGTATAAGCTACAGAAATTGAATTTTAATAGAGAGTTTATGAAATGGAGACTTGACCATAAACATTCTTACTCTGATTTATTGGTTGTTTCTTTCAGTTTTTATTCAGAAACTTGAGCCATGTTTTGAAATTCTCAGAAAAATATTTGAGACATAACACATATGTTTAGTTTTATTCACATGAATATCAACTCTTTGTACTCACTGTACAACTGTACTCAGCTGATTTTCATATGGACACTCAGAGATAAAATTTTCATTTTCATGAAGTCTTTGGACAAACATAGTGAGTGACATTTTGAAAACTCATTTCATCAACAATTGCAGCTATCTCCTTTTCTCTAAAACATCTTAGTATATATTAGTGTATAAGATATTAATAGTGTGCCAGAAAAAGACTTTTAATCATTCTTTGAACTTCATCTAGAGTACTCAGTCACTAAGTCAGTATGATTTGTTAAATCTACAGTGTACATGACCCTGTAGTAGGTATTGTAGGAAGGTATGATTCAAAAGACAAGGGATTGTTTCTGACTTGGAATAATTACAGCACAATAAAAAAGACAAAATAGGCTCGAATTAACAGGAAGAAACTATGGTGGTTCTGGTTTATATCCAAGGTCAAAAATCACTGGACTATGCAAAAAGCAGAAAGTAACAGAAAGCTGACAACAAGAGTCCCAGTGCCTGTGTCTAAGCAAAAACATTTAGTCCAGCATGACATTGCCTGAGAATGGGTAAAGCAAGAATCAGGAGGCTCCCTGGGCTTCCAAAGCCTTTAATGGGGCAGTGGCTGGTCATGTTAAGGTCAAGGATCTGTCTGGGGTTGGGGTCCCAGCAGGAAAGAGAAACACATTCAAATGGGGTAAACTTAAGAGAGTTTACAGATGTGGGCAGAGGATAGGTATGATATCTAGGGTGATGGTTGGGTCTTGTTAATATCCCTAGAACTGGAGAAATAAAGGATCGAGCAGTTACTATAACAGAGAGGACTCTGTGGACAGGACCATCTGACAGAGCTGTCACCTTCTCCTAAGGGAAGCAGCCAGCCAATGGCAACTCTAGGAAGTGAGCAAGGGGAATGAACAACCTAGTCTCTCTCTTCTCCCTCCCTTCGTCCAATCTCCTGTCAGTGCACCCTTTTAGTCAAGCCTACTTGGGAGCCAGAGGGTAAGGGAGCCCATGCATGCAGTCTGTGTGGGTTGACCTCCTGCAGCCCAGTGCAGCATGAAGAAGTGTGGACGGGAGACCTGAGAGACAAGTGCAAAGTACCCAGCACAAGTCCTTTCCAACAGCCAGAACTAAGAGTCCCCTAAAGTCAGAGGCAATGGCCACTTCTTTACCCTCCAGGAAGGATCTAGAATACTGAAGGTACTTGAATGGAGAAAGTTGAGTCCACATAGTCTCCAAGCACTGCACGGTAGTCATAACAGAGAGAACACTTAGAAAGCAGCCTGTGTGTTCCTCCCACGTCCCAGCACCGTGCTCCAGGGAGGCTACACCACAGAAAGAGGCTGGAATTTCAAAAAGCCAGTTGAAAGCAAGGAAAATGTCATTAGACATCTTTCAAAGGTGATATGCCAAGCACACTGTAGACTCCCCAGAGTCTACAATGGCCAACGGAAGGCTATTTCTCCAACAAGAGCAGAAATAGCAGCTCAAGCATCAGCAATAGCTGCAGAAACAGCAAATGCCAAGAGTGGAAGAAGTCAGTCGTGGCTTGTTAGAGCACAGGGGAGACATACCTTCTCTTAGACTTACTTACTCTTTTGGTTGCAGCTAATAGAAGCTCAGTGAGAATGGAGTAATTCAAAAAGGGAGAATTCCAAATCAAAGGAATGCTATATAGCTCATGGAAACTGACAGTATGAACTTCAGCAGGGCTTGTGATCAGGAGAAGGAGCACATTTGGACTCAAGAAAGTTGCTCTGTCCATCATCTTCCTCTGGCACGACAAACTCTAGCTCTCTGCTTCCTCTCTGCACCTGTGCAACAACCTTTTCTTTCTGCAGACAGGATCCTCCACTCCTGTGGGCTTGTGATGGAATTTAGAAGCCCCAGGAATTTTTTAAATACCTGTTGTTATGGGCTGAATTGTGTCAACCCAAAAAGATATGTTGAAGCCCTAACCCCAAGTGCCTCAGATGTGACCTCTTTTGGAAGTAAGTTTGTCGCAGATGTAATTATTTAAGATAAGCTTATACTGAAATGGGGTGGACCCTTCATCCATTATAAGAAGAGAAGAGACTCTGAACCCTAGGCCATGTGGTGACAGAGGTGGAGAAGGAGTGATGCTCTTACAAGCCAAGAAACGCTAAGGATTGCCAGCAAAAGCCAGAAGCTAAAAGAGGCAATAAATGAACATCTCCTTCAGCTTTCAGAGAGGGAGACCTTGCTGACATATTGATTTTGAATTTCTGGATTTTGCAAGTGTGATAGGATAAATATCTGTGGTTTTAAGCCACTCAGTTTGTAGCCCTTTGTGATGGCATCCCTGGGAAACGACTGTCCCAGTCTGCAGAGTTTTCATCTGAGTCTGAAATGAGAGAATGTCATCGACCCAGTCTGGGTTAGGTCTATAGGCAGTGACAATCGTTCTCCAAGGGTTTCCAGAACAGCATCATCAGCAACACCTGGGGATTGCGTGAAATGTAAATTCTCAAGCCCTATCTGAGTCTTACTGAAACAGAGACTTGGGAGGTGGGGCCAAGGAATCTGTTATCAAAAGCCCTCCATGATTCCATTGTGTCCTCAATTTTAAGATCCTCTAAGCTACGGCAAGAGGACAGGGTGTGTTGACTACAGGAGTGTGTGGAGCAGGGCCATATAGTATAACCACGACTTCAGTGGCCCATTTCCATGAATGGGTAGGGCTCAGAGGGCTCTCAAAGAAGGAAGTTGGGAAGGGGAGAAAACTGGAAGTTGCCTACTTTTCCTCCCCCTTGGATCTTAAGGGAGTCAGCTGAGATTTAACCATTCCACAGCGAGGATGGTATCAGATAGCTAATATTTTGTTACTGGCATTATAAAATCATTATATCCAGGGCTGGTCTGGACTAAGACAACATAGATGACAAGAAGGTGAGATAATTACAGAAGTAGTGCCAAAATTGTATAAAGGTTGGTCTACTATATTGATTCTCAACCTCGGCTGCATGCTGGAATCATCTGAGTCGCCAGGAAGGCTTTAACAACATGCTGATACTGGGGTCTCATGCAGCAATTCTCAGTCCATTGGTCCAGGGTACGAACTTGGCATTGGGATTTTTAAAAGCTCCCCAGTTGATTCTAGTGTGCAGTTAAGTTTTCAAACTACTAGGCCAAAAATTTACCATCTTGGCTGTGAGCTCTAAGTATCTTTTGACAGTGGTAAGGATATGATTTGCTCTACATGAGTTTTCCAAGCCGAAGAAATAACAGAGAGGATTTAGCTTAGAACTGCTATGCTGTTGGCTTTGATACAGCAGAGAGTGCTGTTGCAACTGTTACAGGGGGTGGGGTTCAGTTAAGTTCAATAAACACTCATTGAGCTTTCTGCAGCAAACACTCTGCTAGGTGATAAGGGTACTACTATGTGGAACAAAAGGCTCTATGTTTAGCTCCCTTTCTGGGGCAGGAATCAGATACACAGTGTGATCTGGAATTTGGAGTCATCTATATATTGATGGCTCTCAGTACTGTTGCTCAAGAGCGCTGGTGAGATTGATCAGTTGCTAGTTTGCCACAAGGAATATGTTACAAATCATAGCTATAGCACAAAAATTTGCCAATAATTGACTTTAGATAAATATGGTGTACTGAAAGCTATGCCAAGAATCGTGTCACTTGCTCACTTAAATTCCAGCACTTGGTGAAAATTAGAGGTAGTGTTATGGTCTGAAATTGTTCATAAGCCACACAAGATCATCCACACAATCCTAAATTTATATATGAAAGTGTCAGTCACATCTGCTGTTTGACCAATGTTATCAGTAAAGTCAGTTTTTTTCCAGCAAAATGGTGGATATGTTTGTCTTTCAGGCATAACTGTCATATATGTGAGGGGATATCTGACATCTATGTGAGTAGCTTTTGGGCCACTGATGTATGTGGAAGAGCTCTATGAATTTTAAGGACACTTCGCTATTGCTTTTCTCAAAGAGTGCTATGATAGAATAGGGGAAAGTATGGATGGACAGAGTTAAAGTCAGTCATTCCATGTGGTCAGGTAGCACCCAAATGTTCTATGAAAGCAGGACCTCATCTCTGTGTTCTGAGCAGAGACCAGCACAGGAGGCCCTGCCTTGCACATAGCGGGTGATCAACAAATGGTTAGATAAATGCTGAATAATCCAGCGTTACAGGATTGCCATCATTATAGTGAATTAAGGCACTAGTGACTGGAAACAACAGAAACCCTTTTGAACTGGTGCAAGCACAGCTGAGATGTGCCGTTAAATACAATCTCTGTCTTTAGGCTCTGTAGTCTTCTCTGTTGGCTTCAAATTCCACCAGCTGCTCTAGGTTTACCTTCTACTCCCTCAGCACCCCAGTGGAGGAGGAAGTATTATTGGCGACAGCAATATCCTGGGAGATGGACTCAGTTTGGCCTGGTTTGGGTCACGTGCCCAGTTGATTACAGTTATTTCACAAGCCAAGCCATATTAACCCACCTATGAAGTGAGAGTTGGGCTCAGGCAATTTGTCTGAGCATAAGGGAGACATGGTTCCCTAACAGAAAAATCAGGTTGCTACATCTAACTGTACAAGTAGGTATTATTTGAAGCAGGTATTGTTTGAAGAAACAAATGCTTGTAGCAAGTGACAGAAACCAGCTTGCATTCAGTCTGCTCGATTCTGCAGCCTGGTCTCAAGAATAGAGGACCCAGCTGGGCACGGTGGCTCATACCTGTAATCCCAGCACTTTGGGAGGCTGGAGCAGGCGGATCACAGGTCAGGAGATTGAGACCAGCTGGACCAACATGGTGAAACCCCATCTCTACTAAAAATACAAAACTTAGCCGAGTGTGATGGCACGCTCCTCTAGTCCCAGCTACTCAGGAGGCTGAGGCAGGAGAATCACTTGAACCCAGGAGGCAGAGGCTGCAGTGAGCCAAGATCGTGCCACTGAACTCCAGCCTGCATGACAGAGCAAGACTCTGTCTAAAAGAAAAAAGCTAAACAACACACACACACACACACAAACAAAAGAATTGAGGACCCCCGAGGCTTAGAAAACAAAAGCTTTAAAGTCACTCGTGGCTGTGGAAGGGCCGAGCAATTTAAAAAATACTTTGATACGACTTTTCTCGAAGAATGCTGTGATAATTATGTAAGCTCCAGGTCCTTCCAAAGCCTGAATTTCATTCCTGTTTATCTTCTTTCTTCTGCCTGGATGCCTCTCCTTGCCTGCCATAAAAGCTTGCTTTAGGAAATACTTTCCCCAAATTCATAAGCTTCAACTAATTCTGAATTGAAACTTTTTCTGGCTTTCCCAGTGAAACAAGATTATTCCCCGCTCACAGCACCTTCTTTGAAGATCTGGGGCACCTGTCACAGGCTCCCTGGTGTCGCTCTGGTTCTTTGTGTACCGATCTTATCTTTCCTACTAAAATGCAAGTCACTTTCAGAGTGACTTAAACATTTTCACAGCCTCCAAGGTCGTAAGTATGTTGCTTACCAGAGTATATGCATCCCAATACATGCATGCTGGATGGATGTTTAAAGGATCGAGGCATGCCAAGAGCTTCCTTCTCAGGTCATCTTGGAACTCCTGACTTTTTTTTTTTTTTGTCTTTATTTTGAGGCAACTCTTTGGTTTTCCAAAACTACGAAATTAGTTATGCAATGCCAATGAATGTGGAAGATTTTCTAAGTAGAGGCTTTGAAAGATAAAGGTGTGAAATATATTATCAATCAGATATTCTCTTAGCTTTCCAGAGTTCATAAAGCATGCATTAAAGGAGTTGCTAGAAATTCTGTCTTATATAATTTCCCTGTGTTTCTCTCCTCTGGGACACTTTCACCACTTATTTGAATGCTTAAGAGGTGGTTAGCTTGCTGTCAAGTCTTTACTCATAAATATTTAATCAGTAAAAGTCTTCTTCAAGTCTCTCTAGTGGTACATGCACCCAATAATACAAGAAATAATAGACTTCTCTCCTATGTATCCTGGAGTACCTACAGAAAATGCCCAACTCCTCTGCAGAAGCAAAAATGCTATTTTCCACACATGATAACTTGACTATTCTGTTTTGTATTAGCTAAATCTCTAAGCACTGAGGTTTTTCTATTTACTTTTAAGTGCAGTTCACTTTTTACCTATGGAAAATGCAGCATACCCTTACTATGGAGAACACACAAAAAATATATGCTGGAGAAAATACCTATGTAAATATTTTCTTTTGTAGATTTCTGAAATATTTCAACTGAGGTTTTTGGTGCAATGGTGGAGGATCAATAATTTCCCTCTCACGGTATATTTCTGCATGTGCCCCACTGAGACCTTAAGATGCTATTTTAGAACAACTGGAGAGGAACTATCACTTCTCCAACTAATACAAACATCCTTACCAGTCTGTTAATGAACACTTATTTTTTTTTTAATTATACTTTAAGTTCTAGGGTACATGTGCAGATCGTGCAGGATTGTTACATAGGTATACACATGCCATGGTGGTTTGCTGCATCCATCCCCCGTCATCTACATTAGGCATTTCTCCTAATGTTATCTCTCCCCAATCCCCTCCACCTCTGTTATCCCTCCATTAGATCTCCCACCGCCAACAGGCCCAGTGTGTGATGTTCCCCTCCCTGCGTCCATGTGTTGTCATTGTTCAACTCCCACTTATGAGTAAGAACATGCAGTGTTTGGTTTTCTGATCTTGTGTTACTTTGCTGAGAATGGTGGTTTCCAGCTTCATCCATGTCCCTGCAAAGGACATGAACTCATCCTTTTTATGGCCACATAGTATTCCATGGAATAATGAACATGATTAAGATGAAAACAAGCAAGCTAGAGAAATAGGCGTTCAATGTCAAGGAAGATGAATCTGAGCTTGGTAGGGCAGGACTGCAGCTGACCTGATTTGTATACAGTCTAGTTACATTTCAGTTTCAATGAGCAGAGTATAGTCTGAAAACATCTCACTGTTAGGCTTCTGGAATTTCTGTGTTTGTTATTAGTTTTCTCCAGTAAAAGCTGCTTTTGGAAAACTGAATTCTTCTGATCAATCCACAAAGCAAAGGGGAGTTTTCACAGTGGGTCCAGGTCCAAGGAGGAATCAAGGTGTCTTTTGAGGCCAGGTTGATGTTTATGGAGCCTGGATCAACTCTTGGGAGGGTGGGGAGCCAAGTTTGGGACTTCAAAAGGGATTGATTCCCACTGAGCATTCCCTCACCTGCTCTGTGTTGGCCCTCAGAGTCCTCCGCCATCTCACAGACTGGCCCTCAGAGGCATCTGCCATCTCACAGACTGGCCCTCAGAGTCCTCTAACATCTCACAGACTGGCCCTCAGAGACCTCTGCCATCACCAGCACCACCTGGATTTCACCCACATCTCCAGCCTCAACCCTGACAGGAAGCAAGCCCGGGCTGAAAAGCCTTCTTGATATGGCCACTTCCTCCAAACTCAGCATGATGGATCCTCTCTTACTAACATCCTTATTTCTCTTAAGTGTACCACCAGTCTCCTAATGTCCTAGTCCATAATCGAAGTCATTTTAAGATTTTTTAAAAATCTATTTATTTATTTAAACTCTCTTACTGAAATATGATTAACATACAAGAAGCTGCACATATTTAATATATACATCTCCATGAGTTCGAGGAAAATTTACACTTGTGAAACCATGACTGTAATACTACCAACCTGGCTACCAACACATCCGTGACTTCCCAAAGTTTTCTGCCACTCCCTTTATTATCGTTGTTGTTGTTTTGGTAAGAACATTTAGCATAAGAGTTAACCTCTTAACAATCTTAAGCATGTAGTATAGAATTGCCAGCTATAGGTACTATGCTATATAGTAGATTTCCAGAACTTACCTCACACAAGTACAATTTTGTACCCTGTAACTATTACCTTCTCATTCTCCCTCCCCCAGCCCCTAGTAACCACCATTCTACTCTCTGCTTCTATGAGTTCAACGTTTTTAAGATTCCACACATAAGTGAGATCATGCAATGTTTGTCTTTCTATGTCTGGCTTATTTCACCTAGCATAATGTCCTCCAGTTTCATCCATGCAGTCATTTCTGGATCCTCCCTGTCATTTGCCTTCTACCGCCACCTATCCTCACCAAAATAATTGTCAGGTCCTGTTAGTCCTTGTAATTCCTTTTAAGTCATTATCTTCCTCATGAAGAGGGTCTTTAATTACCCCCTAACCAGTTCTATCACCAATATAAAAA
The DNA here is from genome assembly GCA_963574635.1 of Cheracebus regulus. Taxonomy (NCBI): domain Eukaryota; kingdom Metazoa; phylum Chordata; class Mammalia; order Primates; family Pitheciidae; genus Cheracebus; species Cheracebus regulus. The sequence goes on along the minus strand of CAUYQU010095043.1, from coordinate 35,124 downwards.
GTCACCATATGCATTCTGTTCTATCCATTTTCTCTTTCTCTGTCCTCAACATCCATATTGAAAAGCATTCTGACTGCCATCACTACTTAGCCTCAGAACCATTAGTTAAGCTTCTCACATCCAGAACTTGTCTTCCCCGTGTTCTGCGTTTTCTAGCCCGTGATCTGGCAGCCTGCTCTGCATGCCTCCCACCCTACTTGTTTCCCAAACTCTCTAAGACTGCCTCTGAACTCTCTCTGAAACTGCTTCCAGAGCCAGGACAAGGGTGAGGGAACTGTGCAAAATTTATATAGGTCCCAAAAAAAAACTGGTGATCAAGATAAATACTATTTTCATGTACTATGTTTTAAAGAATAAAAATTAATGTAAAACAATTCAAAATGAGCAAAATATCAACATTTTACCTAAAGATAGGATCTGACCCTGCAATAGCATGACTTGGTCTCGCTGGCCTCACCCCAATCCTGATCCTGTTGAATCCTGGCTGTTACTCCATTCTCAACGATATCACCTCACTTTCAATTTCTCTAGACATTTCCTTCACCTTCTAGTGAACAGAAAGCTCATTCACCCATGAAGACATCATCTATCTGCTCTCCATTCATCTCCATGGTGGTGATTCATTCTCTTGTGTGCCACATTCCTCGTGGTCATAAAGTGGCCTTAACTAGAGCTGTTCCACAGTTGGGAGGTGGAGGTTAGCAGACAGAGAGCTATGGGGTGAGGCTGGCAAGCTGGAAGTCTCCTGTTCTGGGTACTGCCAGGTTGAGACTGGCAGACAGGTAACCATCTATATTCATGTGCTAGAAAAACCTGCCAGGAAGCTATCCATGGTGGATGGTGTTGAACTCATCAGGAAGCTGCAGCACTGCAGGACTCACTGAAGAGCCCACCTGTAGAGGGCGCTGCTGCCGGTCATGCTGGTAAACTGACCGAGGTATCCATGGAACTTGCCAAGGAAGCTACCCTTCAGGGTGCCTCTGAAACTTCCTGGACATGAGCACCACTGATACCAGCATCTCTCATGCCAGAGGAGTTCTATGGGATCAGGAACCAGAGCAATCACACTGGAACCAGGAAGAAGTTCTTTCCTTCTGCAATGTCTGTCCTGCAGCCTCTGCTAGCAAAAGAGAAATGTTTACAGGATCCGTTTCTAGTATCTCAAGCTGGACAATGGAGGGTAGATTAGGAGCTGAGAGGCAAGAAGTTGATAACTGCCATCCATCCATGCTTAAAACTCTTTTGCTTCTCTTTTTTTAAATTGCTCCCAGGTTAAAGTCTGAAGTACTCTAGATGTGATTGTGGAATGAATTTATAAACGAATAAACACCTGGGCTCTGGCAATATCCTGTGTTCACTAAATAATGCATGGCTCTTTCCCTATGAGGCAATAGTGGGATTGAACTTCTTGATCCCTTTGTATTGGGGTTGAGCTACTTGTCTAATTCTGGCCAATGAGTCCTGAGTCAATGTGAAGTGAATCCAGAGGCATGTTGGTAAAAGTTTAACCACTGGGTATCTTTTTTGGTGGGGAGGAATGGGAGGGAGAAGGAACCATGATTCGTAGTGCTTGCCAGTTTTTGTAGTGTAAATATTCCCATCCTGGCTGTTTTAGAACTATCAACATGACAGGCTTGGATGTGGCATTGGGAAGAGATCACACAATTGGCTCTTGTGAGCTGGCATAAGCTGGCCCCACCATGCCACTGTATGTCACTTTATGCCAAGGCATTTAATTGGTGGCGTGATACCCTCTAGAGCTTTTCTTCCCTTTGTCATGGTAATCGATACCATTTACAGTGGTGGCACTATCCACCAGGCTGGATCCCCGTGTGAACATAAAGAACAGAGTTCCCTGCTTCCTGGAAACAAACAGGTCAGATGAGTGAGAAATAAGCATTTGCCTGTTTGTTTAAGTCATGAGAGTTTGGAGGTTGTTTGTCTTCTGAAACTAACTAACCTGACTTAAATTATCCTAACTGGCATGAAGTACTTCGTATACTTACCAATTGTTCTTTTATTCCACTGCCAGGTTAGATTCTGTAAGAATGTTTTCTTCATATTTCATCTCTAATGAAAATATTTCATGGTTTTACTCTGTCCCCTGCCCCATGCTAAGAATATAAAGTTCTGACTTTCTGGCATAGCACTCAAAGCTCACTAATTGTGTTGCCACATGGCATTTTCTATCTTATTGCTAACTATTCTATTTCTTTATACAAACCCACCATTCCTTCACATTTCTTTTGCTTTTTCTGTGCCTCACCTTTGTCCCAGCACTTTGTATAATGACTTGAACATGAAATCTTTGTTGAATGTTCTTCCTGCTTATCTCCATTTATCTCAGTCAACCAATTCTGATTTCAAGTGTAGTATTAAATACATAATTACACAGGCATCTAAGAAAATTTTCTGATTGCCTTCAAATAAGTGCAGGTTTTCTCCAGAGTCTGAAAGTGTTGGGTAAGTAGAAGAAATTCTCTCCGTTATGAACCATGGATATATTCTACACACAAACACACACACACACAAATTATAATGCTTAGAGGTAAGAAAGGCACAGTAGAGATTGAGTTGGACAAAGAGAAAGAAAAACAAACGAGGAAGACAAGACAGAAAAGACAAATAAGAGAGAGATAATCAAAACTGAAAAAAAAAAACTAGAAAGAATTTGCCAGAAGAAAATTCATTGAGAGCACCAAAAACCAATGACTGAACAGCAGGTTTCTTCACAATCCCATCAAAAAGTGGGTGAAGGATGTGAACAGACACTTTTCAAAAGAAGACATCCATGCAGCCAACAAACAAATGAAAAAAAGGTCATCATCACTGGTCATTAGAGAAATGTAAATCAAAACCACAATGAGATACCACCTCACGCCAGTTAGAATGGTGATCATTAAAAAATCAGGAGACGGCAGATGTTGGAGAGGATGTGGAAAAATAGGAATGCTTTTACACTGTTGGTGGGAGTGTAAATTAGTTCAACCATTGTGGAAGACAGTATGCTGATTCCTCTAGGATCTAGAACTAGAAATATCATTTGACTCAGCAATCCCTTTATTGGGTATATACACAAAGGATTATAAATCATTCTATTATAAAGACACATGCACATGTATGTTAATTGTGGCACTGTTCACAATAGCAAAGACTTGGAACCAACCCAAATGCCCATTAATGCTAGACTATATAAAGAAAATGGGCACATATACATCATGGAATACTATGCAGCCATAAAAAAGGATGAGTTTGTGTCCTTTGCAGGGACATGGATGAAGCTGGTAACCATCATTCTCAGCAAACTGACACAAGAACAGAAAATCAAACACTGCATGCTCTCACTCATAAGTGAGTGTTGAACAATGAAAACACATGGATACAGGGAGAGGAGCATCACACAATGGGGCCTGTCAGGGGATGGCGGGCTAGTGGAGGGATAGCAGGGAGTGGAGGGATTGGGGAGGGATAGCATTAGGAGAAATAGCTATTGTAGATGATCGGGGGATGGGTGCAGCAAATCACCATTGCGGCACGTGTACACCTATGTAACAAACCTGCACGTTCTGCGCATGTACCCCAGAACTTAAAATTTACAAAAAGAGCAGACAGAAGCAGCATTAACAGGGAAGCAGAGTCTGGAGTTCCATGAAACAAAATGCTCTACCAACCTTTCTGCGTGGCAGGCACTGCGAAAAGGTCACTTTATCTAATTCTCACACTTCTATGAGGTATAGTGTAGGTACTATTTCCAGGTTTCTGATTTAGAAATTAAAACTTAAAGATGTTAATGAATGCTCCCAAGGGCTTGCAGCTAGTGAGCTATGGTTTCTTGATTACCGGTCCCTTCCTTCTTCTTGCTACAGCCCCTTCTTTACCCCACTTTTCTGTGGTGCCATGTGCCTCAGTCCCAGGGGATGAATCCTGATTGCCCTAAAGCAATTCTGATCCCCCCAGCCCCCGGCCAGTGATTGATTCAGAGGTATGCTTGCGACCCGATTCTAAATGAGGAGATACAAGCAGATGGCTGCTCTGGAGTTTCTCGAAAAGGTTGTGTCCCTCTCCAAAAGAAACCCAAAGAAGAGATGATCCCTTCTTTTACTGGATGTCGCTGTAGGTGGCTGTGATTCACACCATTGCTATGCTGTCCAGACAAAGCCTGAGGACAAATACAAAGCATCAGGATGGCAAAGAAACAAGAATGAATCTGGGTCTGTGATGACTTCCTGATGTGAAAAATGGACTGCCCATGAAACCACCCCACCTCCCAACCTCTTGCTGTGAAATAATAATTTCTTTGCTGTGTAAGGCACTTTAGTTGGGGATTTTACATCACTTGCACCCTGAAGCATCCTAAATAATAAAAAGAGGATTTAAATCCAGGTCTGCTTGACTCCAAAGCCCAGGATCTTTAGAACTATACATCTCTTGCCTGTGTGGGCCTTCCTTAACGTTCATCACAATTACCTTCGTTCAGGAGACAAGGATAAATTTTAAATTTTCTTACAAGCCACTCTATTTTCTTAGGCAGAAAATAGAAAGGTTATTTTAAAAATAAATTGAAATTTAAAAACTCCTCATGACTTAAAAGGATAATCTTCAATTTCTTAAGTTTCTCTCGCTCAAACTGGATTCTTCCTTACTCTTCAGGGTATCTCAGGTGTTACTATTAATTATGTCCAGAAAGAATTATATGCAGATTCAAGTCATTCCTTGACACTTTCATGGTCTCCATACACTGAGTGACAGTAAATTCTAGCTATTTAGTAAATACTATGAGGTACAACAGCTCTTTGAAAGATAAATGTGATATGAGGTCAAAATAATATTATTCATCAAATTCAATAAACTATTATAATGGCTTGGGGTGATTACTGCCTTTCAGGGAACCCACAATTACTCTTTGTCTCTGAAAATAATTCAGAAGACAGGAATAAAGTGTAGTTGATATCATGTATACATCCAAGTTATTGACTTGACATGTCTCTTAGCGGCCAAGAATCATTATGGATATCAAAGAAAGAGATATTTAACATAATAATCAGTATGAATTTTAATACATAACCATGTGAGAACACTAAAATAGACAGGTGGCTAAAAAAAAACCCAGCAGGATATAAAAGCCTTAGAGTTCAAATCAAAAAAACAACCAACCCATTTGGACAACTTGACCTCTGATTCTAAATTAGAATACTGGATGTTATCCTGATAAAAAATGTGGGCATACTATAGGAAAGAAGTACCAGAAATGAATGATAGCTTTCTTCCTCAAAAGAGATATACAGTTAAAGTATGCAAGATGCACACATTAAAACACCTGGGCCATGAAAAATAATTAATGATAAAGTATTATAAGTAAACTTTAAAGGGAAAGTTGGTCCATTCAAGGGTCCTGCATAACTCATGATTGTCAGCCTTCTCCAGGTGGATTTGGCTTTGGCTTTTTTTTTTTTTTTTTCTGAGATGGAGTCTCATTCTGTTGCCCAGGCTGGAGTGCTGTGGTGTGATTTCGGTTCATGGCAAATTCTGCCTCCCGAGTGCAAGCCATTCTCCTGCCTCAGCCTCCCAAGTAGCTTGGATTTCAGGCATGCACCACCACACCCAGCTAATTTTTGTATTTTAGTAGAGATGGGGTTTCACCATGTTGGCCAGGCTGGTTTCAAACTCCTGACCTCAAGTGACCCACCTGCCTTGGCCTCCCAAAGTGCTGGGATTACAGGCATGCGCCACCCCACCCAGACCCAGGTGGCTTTCTTGAAGTGATAAGATTACTAAAACAATCTTGAAAGTCAGGGATTAATACAGAGTTATGAGGGAAGGGACGACATATTTTTAGGTAGGGGAAGTGTCTATGCAAACAAAAAAAAAGAATGACCAATGTACATATTGGTAGCATTTGAGTAAAATTGTTACTGATGACATTATCTGGGGCATGGGAGGCAATAAGTTAGTGAGATACTGATGAGATACAGTGAGATATCCTGGGAGTCCAGGAATAGGATATTCAAATCAAAATGTTATGCCAACTTTCATCTAAGAGGTAGTTACATTAGTAGAAACAGCCCTGAAGTTCGAATATGAAGACTTAGGGTTAACTTCCAGATATACTGCTTATTACTCCACAGTATCCTCATTTATAAAATCAGGTTGATGATAAAACTCACTTGTGTGGTCGATATGCAAATTAAGTGGGATAAAGTATTATAGAAATACCTAGCTTATTATTTGGCACAGAGAAGGCCCACAAGTGTTTTTGTCTTGAAAGTCTCCTCATTTATAAAATCAGGATGATGATAATACCTACCTTGTGTTGTTGATATGCAAATTAAGTGGGATAAATTATAGAAATACCTAACTTATTATCTGGCACAGAGAAAGCCCACAAGTGTTTTGTTCTTGAAAGTTATCCAAAATTAAAGCATACACCATCCCACACTGACTATTTCTGATTTATTTACTGGTAAGACACTATAAATAAAGGTCAGAACCCATTAGAAAGTCAGCTAGTCAATAACAGATTACTGTGGATTTATTGAGTAGTACCTCAGGTCTTTAATGCTTTTCCTCTTAAATCAGTTACCTGAATGTTGAGATGAATAAATTTCAATTCTGCTGGATTGAGGAACTCTGGCAAGGCTTGCGTCTTCCATAGGGATCTGTCCTGATGCCAATACCAAGCTGACCACAGGTACTCCCACAGCACTCCCTTTGCTGCCAAGGTGGTCAGCACGAGGTGCTGTGCTAGATGGTAGATGCTATCTGTAAGTGAATTCCCTGTAGAAAGGCTCTTTGTCACAAAGTTTTGACTGAGCAGTAACTAACACTGCAATCAAGTTGACATCACAATTTATTTTCCTCCCAGCCACTATAATTCCTCTCTTTGCACACAGAGCGTTGTGGCCTAGTTGCTTTCAAAGATCTCCAGAAACACTCTGTGGGCAAATGAAAGGGGAATCAGGAATAACTGATAATTATCTACATACCAAACAGCACATTACCAAGTTCTCCTTTGGCCACAAAAGGGAAGCACTGGAAATGATGAAGGGAGTCTGCCTGCATACCTATAGCCCAGAGGCTGCAGCAGTGGACACAGGTGTTTGGTGGTGGGGAGCAAGGTGTGTGTAGGCATCAGAGGGTCATGAAGTGTTAACACTTAGGCTAGGAAAAGAGTTCCCACCCTCAATTTTCTCATTCACGAAATCAAAATTATTAGTCATTCTGCTTCTCTCAAAATCACAGAGAATTCTAAAAGGCAGATTTTATAGTTTAGAACCACACTCTCCATTGGACTTCCTGCAATATTGGAAATGCTTTATACATCTGCACACCCAACATGTCCAACCTGATATTCACTAGTCATAGATGGCCATTCAACACATGAAGCATGACTAGTATGGCTGAGGAGCTGAATTTTAATTTTTTCTCAGTGCTAATTAAATTTAAAGAGCTACACATGGATAGTGGCTACTGCAATAGCACAGGGAGGTTATCTAATCCAAAATACACTTCTTCATCCATATTCTTCCTAGAAGTATCCCAAACCTATAATCCAGTCTTTGGGCATCACTTAATGATGAGAAAATCAAGATTTTCCAAGGTGGTTCCTTCAATTTCAGGTTTCTGCTAAAGAAAGATGAACCTATTTTGTCTCTACATCAGCCTTTTTGCATTTTCCACACTCTGGTCTTAGTGGCTTCTTCTGGGGACACTCATAGATGTAATTCTTTAAGAATGAGGGGCTTTCGAGAACTTGAAACATTTAGCATGTCACTGGCTAGTCTCTACTTGAGGCAAAACATGGTTTGAATAAAATCTAGTGGTTAAGATTTTTTTGAAATCTTTTGATTTTTTGGAATCAGACTCCTTGGTTTTAAATATCACCTTCATCATTCACCAAACATGTGACAGAAGACAAATTGCTAATCATAATCTCTGATTATGGTTTTCCTCCTCTATAAGATCATGGGAGAGGTGAAAAGATTAAATAAGATTGAACAGATAAAACCACTGGTAGAGTGCATGGCCCATTGTAAACAATCCTGCAGTGTAAGTATTTCTTATTGTAAGTGGTCTCCTCTGGATGTTCTCCCACTTATCAATGTCCTCTTAAAATGCAATATCCAGAACTCTGAGAATGTGTGCATAAGCACTTTGTAATCCAAAAGGCCATAAAAATATGATACATTGGTTTTGTTCTTATTGTTAGGGTTACCTTCCTCTCTCCTCTATTCCCCTATTTTAGTCATTGTGGTGTTTGGAGATTCTTTTGTATCCTAAAGTAATACAACAGCTTCTTGGCTAGAAGAATCTTAGGACATTTTATTGGCTCAATCCTGACAGAGAGAAACATTCACAAACACTTACAAGTCAAAGTATTACCATATTTCCCAGTCTCTGTTTAGGGGCTGTTCCCTTCCATCAGGCATTACGTCAGAAAGATCAAGAGGAGACACGCTTGAAAGAGTATCCCCTTAAGACGTCTCTTCTTTCAAATGGCAGAATTTATACCCATACAACAGCCAAGAAGAAAATTACTTGCATTTGAGTGGTACTGGGAAAAATAATTTGGAGCAATTGAAAATAAATTGAAAAAGTAACAACAAAAACAACAGTATTATTCCAAGTATGTGATCATCAAAGGCAGGACTTCAGGTGGTAATTCACAGAAATGAAGACAGGCGGAGCTGGTGTTGTGCTGGAGCCTACTTCAAGTGGCATGAAAGAGCTGATTACTAAATTTTCAAAAAATTGGCAGGCTGGTTGATATCAGAGTGGTAGCTTGAAATTGGCCATAGTGGGAGTATTGACCCACTGGAAACTGGCAAATACCTTCTTGAACTCTTCTGCATTTCAAGTTCTCTTTGCTTCTTGGGCATTTCATTTCTGCCTTGAATCCAAAGATAAGAGACGTCCACCTATTGAGTTCCATATGGCATTTTGGAAGCCATAGTAAGTCACCAGATCATATCTGATATCACCAGATCATCCTGGAATAATCGAAGTAATTAAGCACTCAAGGAAGACATTTTATAATGTTGCGTTGGAAATATCTTTGCTCACTTATCTTGTGGACAAAAACTGAGATTTAATTCTGCCAGCATCCCACGGCTCACCGTGGGATCTTAGGGAAAGCATATAGCCTTTGATTGCTTGCCTGGGGAGAGGAAATCTTCTCAAGTCTTTTCTGTCTTAGATCTTAGGTAGGTTAACTAAGAATGAGATATAGATTACAGTGGAAAATATTAAATGAAATTTCAAGAAAGCGTCTTTCATGAGTTTTAAATTGCTTTGAGTGTAAGTAGTAACCCTATTATGAAAGAGTCTCTGTATTTAACATAAGTTCTTTATTCAGAATGGGTACTGAATTTTGTCCATTGCTTTACCTGCATTGTTTAACTAATACATCATCTTATGATAATAGATTTTTGTAGGTGCATTAACATTTATTAAAGACATGGTGTATATCAGAACCTCTACTGGAAGCTTTATTTAAAAAAAAAAAAAGCTCCATAAAATTTTCAAAATTTGCAAGTGCTGAGAGCCAAGTGTAATGCCCCAGGCCACAGAACAGCAAAATGCAAAGCTACGATTTCATCTTTCTGACTTCTAGATCAGAACTTTGTTCATTCCACTAGCCATGGTTGCATCCCACTTGTGAATAGGTACATTTGGTAAACAGGGTACTTTAAACATCTTTTAGCCAACATTTATAAAACTTGGAGAATTCATATAGCCATCAAAAATGTTCTCTCATTTTTTAGCTATTGATGAATATCCTGCGGAGTCAGCTTTGGCCGGGCAGCTATGTCCCTTTGGATGAAGCAAACGCTTGCCAGGCCCCGGAAGTCTCAGCCACCTGAACTCTTGGCCACCCTCGACTTAGGGTCAGCGCCATCGGCAGCTGCTCATATATTTTCTTTATAGTAGAGAAGTATTTCTCTGCAAATGTTCCCTTATGAAAAATGGGAAAACAAAATGGTAGACTTGAAGGGATGACGGCAGAGAGCGTATTTCTTTGCGGAAGTGAAGTTTACACCAGTGCATCTAGTATGAAACTCATCTGCCTGGTCTCCTGATGGGACTGAAAAGGCTGCAGGATATGAGTCGCCTACTTGATCCTTGTAGGGTTCTCTTTCTATGCATAACCAAATTTTCTTTCCATTATAGTATTTTATAAAATATTTCTGTTACCAAGGCTTGAATTATAAAGGCAATTGATTCAGTGGGGATAAGGATGCTTTGTGCTTTAGGGTTTCAGCCTGGCAATAACTGCATTATTTTTTCCTTCAGGAATATCTAGAGATATTTTTATAAGTATAAAAGAACAGCTATAAAAACCTGACATCACTGAGTGATGTGACTTTGATCAGATGGAACTTCTATGCAGAGGTGATGACCTTTCCTTTTCCATTCCAACTGACACTATTCTTGGCACAAAGACACCCATCCTGTCTTCCCATCTTTATTACTTGATGAAAAAACCTCAAAGCCACTAAACAGAATTGACTTATAGGTATCTATCCCAGTGGCTTTCCCTTAGTTGGAGGTGTTGGTTCCAAATACCAAGTATAACATTACTAATATGGCTCCCAGTAAATCAAATCACTGCCCCCAGGGGTATGGACAAGTAGTGTAATGAAAATTTTTATGTAGAAGTAATACACACTTTTTAAGTTTCTTTCAAGTTCTCCAATGAGATTACTAAGGAAAGAAGGAGGAAGGGAGGGAGGGAGAGAGGAAGGGAGAAAGGGAAGGAGAAAAAGAAAGAAGGAAGGGAGGAAGGAAGCGAGGGAAGGAAGGGAGGGGAGGAGGAGGGAGAAAAAGGAGAAAGGAAAAGAGGAAGGACAGAAGGAAGGAAAGAAGGAAGGAAGGAAGGAGGGTAAGGAAGGAAGGAAGAAAAGAGAGAACCGTGTGTTCATTTGTGAAGACTGCCTTAAAGTATCACAGATTGGGTGGCTTCAACAACAACAACAACAACAAAATTATTTTCTCATGATTCTGGAGGCTTAAAGTTCAAGATCAAAGTGTGTCAGCCAGCTTGGTTCCTTCTGAGAGCTGTGAAGGAAGGATCTACTCCTGGCTTCTCTTCTTGGCTAGTACATGACTGTCTTCTTTTTGTGTCTTCACATCTTCTTCCCACATTTTCTCTTCTTAAAAAGACATCAGTCATACTAATTAGGGCTCATGCTAATGACCTCATTTTTCCTTAATTGCCTCTTTAAAAACTCTATCTCCAAATATAGTCACACTCTGAGGTACTGGGAGTTACAACTTCAACATACGAATTTTTGTGGGGGGACATAATTCACCTTCTGAGAGTCCTCCTCTTCTCCCCATCAATTGAAAGAGGCAATAGGGAAACCTTCAAAGAATAATCAGAAATGAAGTATTTCACTTAAATCCAGCATGAACCACTTTGAATATTCTGACATTATTTTCTTCCCAGTTTCATTGTTTGTAACGTGCAGTGCTTTCCTTACATGATTGAAATCATACTGTATACACAATCCTGCTATCTCCTTTCACCAATTAGTATAAATTGAGCAGCTGGCAGTTATTATAGGTTTAAATTTTCATAGCATCTTCTCCAACTTTAGGAATCAGTAACATCTGGCTTACAAGAAGAGTTTTATCATAGGATCTTATTTTTGCCATCAATTAACTTATGTAACAAGTGGTTTATTTATTCATTGGATGTCTGAAACAATTTAAGAAGGAGATTGTTTTTTTCTAAAGGAGTAAACTCCAGTATCTTTGTCACTGTATTTACTTATTTATTTATATTGGTTATATGTCTGCTTATAATCTTTACTTCCTTCATGAATATTTGAATTTATGGGTCTGTAATTGGACATATTGTTCACTGCTGTTTTCAAATTTAACGTGATTTATTAACATAGTATTAGTAATCATTAGGCTGGTGCAAAAGTAATTGTGGGTTTTTTTGTCATTAAAAGTAATGGCATTAAAAGTAATATATTGATTTTTTTTACTCTTTCTCAATTTTATATGGCTCATTTGTTATTTTTCTCTACTTGCTTATTATTTTATCAACAGTCTACTTTATTAGGGTTTTTAGGGATGTCGTTATGATTCCCTTCCCTCCCTCCCTCTCTCCCTCCCTTCCCTTTGTTTCTTTCCTTCCCTCCCTTCCTTCCTTTCCTTTCTCTTTCTCGCTTTCTTTCTCTCTCTCTCCCTCACTTTCTCTCTTTCTTTCTTTCAACAGAGTCTTGCTCTGTGTCCCAGGTTGGAGTACAGTGGCCCAATCTCAGCTTACTATAACCTCTAGCTCCTGGGTTCAATCGATCCTCCTGCCTAAGCCTCCCTAGTACATGGGATTACAGGTACTTGCCACCACACCCAGCTACTTTTTGTGTTTTCAATAGAGCTGTGGTTTCACCATGTTGGTCAGGCTGGTCTCAAACTCCTGACCTCAAGTGATCCGCCTGCCTTGGCTTCCCAAAGTGCTGGGATTCCAGGTGTGAGCCACTGCACTCGGCCAATATTTATCATTTCTACTGTTGTTGTATCTTTGTCTAAATTTGTTTCTTCTTTTATCTTTCTTTTAATTTTTCTTGAAATGTTTATTTCTTATTATTTGAAAATTCTAACTGAATTCGCAAGTGTCTAATTTTCCTTAAGAAATGCATCTTAAGTACTATACTGTTAACTACCCATGGTTTTTTATAGTGAACTGTCCTATTTTAATTTATTGCTATCAAATATTCTGTCCTTGTGTCTCTAATTCCTTAAACAACAACTTAAGAAGCAGAGTGGATTTTCTCTTTTTTCATTGAAATTCTTTGGGCTAATCTTTGAAAAAGAAGCTTAACAGTAGGTAGGCTGGTATTTCCCAATACACTGCTGGGTGGCCATGCATAGTCACGGCGGGTCAAGCCAAGGGTGCTGTTCACAGCATATGATTTTGGGTGAAAGGAGATTTGTGAATAGTATCCCCCGGACTTGTGCCATGCACAATCTGTGAGAGGTTGTTTGACGGCCCAGTAGACAAGGTTCATGCCTAATGCCTCAGTAATTCCACTCCCAGAATTTTACCTTGAGAATTCTGTAGAAGAAAAAAACTGCATTAACTATTATCCATAATGATAAAATGTTATGAACAATGGCTGTATTTTAGATTTTAGTATCCACAAGTAGAAATAATCATAAGTTTTATAAATATCTGTATCAGATACCTCAAATAGAAAAGCTATTACAAATTCACTAACAATGATAGTATTAAAAAAAGCAGAATAAATATCTGGAATACATTGTTAAGCCAAGAATTACAAATTATTATATCCATTCTGACTGTAACCTTTTTATCAACATTTAGTCACATAAACAAAAATGAGAAAATATTAAAAACCCAAAATAATTATGGATTGTTTTCTTTTGTAAAAGCATTCTTAAATTTTACAGATACACATAATTTTTTCTGATCTAATCGAAGGAAAAAAGCCATGGTTCCTTGAAATTTAACAGTTGGTGCTTTTAGAAGTCAGAGCATTATTCTTTTGACTGAAACATGCTTTTGTGAAAGGGCATTTCAAGCGTACTAAGTGCTCTATATGGATTTGCTATAGAAGAAGTGGCGGTGTTCTCCTTTGTCACAGGTTGCCCCAGCCTCCTCCTGTCACTTGGCATCTTTGTATCCCTGTGAATTTTCCAAGATCCAGTACGTGAAGCCTCCTTGACCAGTTAACCACCATCATCAACTGCAAAGGCAATTTTCCTCTCTTATCGGCAGTGACAATCCCTGACAATGCTGGTTTTCACACAGCGAAGTAGAAATCGCCAGTGGGTGGTTTTCAGTCATTTTGACAGCACTTCACAGAGCTGGCCCCTCTTTCTGAAGCACAACAGGCAAATTGCTCTGTTGTCAATCCATAAGTGAGGACTTGCCATTTTTCAGAATTTCCCTCAAAAGCTCGCCTAATTTATGATAAAGCCATGGGCTGCTTTTGACCACATTAAGAACATTAAAACAAATGTAATCTGGTTATTGGGTTTCACGTAGATGTCATTTGAATTCAATTGTGTTTTATTTTGAGAATCCAGGTTGCATGTAATTATAGCTTTAGGGAATTATAAAGCAAATTTTCCGGATAGGATCTGGGTAGATTCTCATTTCTTATCCCCAGACCAATACCCTTGTTAATGTCAGGCCCCTGAAAAGAATAAAAATTTTATGTGTAAAGAGACAAGATAAACAGAAAATGTTTAATTCCACACTACAGTGCAGACATTGGTGATAGTTCAGCTGGGATGTCTGAAGAATAAATATAAATATTTGATTCTAGGCTGATTTATTCCTCTGAAAAACAAATACACCATAAGTGATAAATGGTAAACACAATGTTTTAACTCCAGTAAAATCCCCAAGCCTGTCATTTAGAAATGATTGGATGTTCTACAGATTTTGATTTCAAGTGAACTCAGAAAATAATTATTTGAAAGAAAAATGGTTTTTCAATTTACAAATTTGATATAGTTTGTTGCCTCATGTAAACTCTTAGTTTTCTCTCTTTCATGGTTTTCATTGATTTCATACTTAATGTTTGTTATTAAAATGGAAACATTTGGCCAGATATAATCTAGAGACTTCATATTGCTTTTAATGAGAAGAAACATACCTTAAATCTATATGAATAAGGCTTTCAGAAGTGTTTGCAAGGTCTGAATCTTTTTTCTTCCTTTCATTTCCAAAGCACAATACCCAGTCCTCATGCCCTTAATCTTAAGGGCTAGTGATGGACTGGAACAGGGAGAACCAGTGAGGGAAGATCTCATCAAAGGGGCTGTTTTCAGGAGCAGAATCTGGTCAGAGCCAAGAGAGAGCTTAGACTTGGGGTCAATGATCCAAATGGACTAGCCGATGTGCACAGCCAAGTAAGACTTAGGTTAGCAAAGGGGAAAATCCAAAGGACAATATTGGGCGAGGGAGACTAAAGTGTGCCATTCTTAAGGGTAAGTAGCTAGAAGAGCTGCTTTCTCTGTCCTTTGGTGGCTTGTGTGGGTATGCTGGGAGTTGTTTAAAGGAGAAGTTGCAGAGAGATCATTTAGAATTGTTGCTGTCAAAAAAAAAAAAAAAAAAAAAAAAAAAGGCCATGGCTGGGCATGGTGGATCCTGCCTATAATCTCAGCACTTTGGGAGGCCAAGACAGGAGGATTTCTTGAGCTTAGGACTTTGAGACCAGCCTGGGAAACATAGGGGGATACCTTGTCTCTACAAAAAATAAAATAAAATAAAAATAGCCAGGTGTGGTGGCATGCACCTGTTGTCCCAATTACTCAGCAGGCTGAAGTGGGAGAATCACTTGAGCCTGGGAGGTCACAGTTGCAATGAGCTGTCATCACACCACTGCACTCCAGCCTGGATGACAGTGAGACCCTGCCTCAAAATAAAAAATAAAAATGCTGTGAATTATTTGCCACTTCTCGTACCTTGTGAGGAACTTGTAACTAATAAAATGTGGCAGAGATGACTTCCAAGGCTAGCTTGAATCAGATAGGGGGTATAGCTTCTACCTTGTTTACTAAATCATTAGCTCTAGAACCCTAAACTACCCTGTAGGAAACTTGACTTCCTAGGAATAGTCATGCTGGGAGGGACCCCAAGCCACATGGAGAAGCCACATGTAAGAGCTCTGGTCAGTAGCCCCAGGTGGCCTCAACCACTGAACATGTGAGTGAGTTCATCTTAAAGTAACTCCAGTGCCCAGCATTTGAATCATCAACTGCCAATGCATCTTTTCAGCTAAGGTTCCAGATCTCGTAAAACAGAGATAAACTGTCCCCATTGTGCCCTGATCATAATACAACAGTTGTTTTGCGCCAGTATGTTTTGGAATCCCATTTTAAAACATCAAGTGTTATTCAAACAAGAGTAGAGGCATTAATAGACCCACTGGATAGATGCATGTATACTAAGTATGGAGATAGCCCTGTTTATTCATTGACCTCCAAGTTCACTTTGCTTTACATCACTATTCTGAATTTCCCAAATACGCTTCCCTCTCTAGAAAAGACAACACAGGTTTCAGTGGAGCTTTTAAGCTGTAGCATAAAATCTCTGTTAGAAATAATAGAGCAAGTGAATCTGAAGTTCCTAAGTGAAATGCCTGCTTTAAATGCCAGGAGAAGTTTGGCTAAATCCACAATTACATGGAAAAGGCAAAGAGGAAAGTGAGGCATGTAGATGCATGTAGATGTGTACTATATAACTCTTTGTACCTCTTTGTATATCTGAAATAGTTTATAATTCATTGTCTTTTTAAGTGGAAGAGATTTGATAAAATCTATAAGACTGCGTGTGTGTGTGTGTGCGCGTGTGTGCATACATGTGCATGTGTGTTCATAAATTCACTGTATCATATCCTGCAAACAAAAAGTTTAGGTCATGGAGCCATGACATTAAAGCTAGAAACATAAAAGGCAATTAAAATCTGAGTTCAGTTGCACTGTGCAAGCGTTTCTGATCTGGTTCCTCAAACTCTCATTGATAATAAGACTCATGTACTTTTATGGGCCACCAGAGATATGATACCTGAACTAGCCTGCCAGGCTTAAGCAGATGTTTTGCAGCAATCTTTATCAGGGTGTTTTTGCACTTCTTAGACGATAAACTTCAGCATTTCAACATTTTTATGGGTTTGGGCAAAGGTGAATAGATATATACCAAGTTATAGCAAGAGAAATGTAATTGACCAGGTGTAACATACTGAATTTAGAGCAACTGTCGACAGCCCTTGAGAAGGCCTTGCAATTAATGAATCAGCTCTACCTACAACAAAGAACAACTGAGCCCCAGCGCAGCCCCACACAAAACAGATCAATTGGAGTGTGGGCTGGTCATGGATGCTGAGGCGTATCAGCAGAGTATGAAGTAAAAGGTGAGGAATGGTGGAGAGACCCAAGATCAAGTCAAGATTAAATATTTCAGCTACTGTGACCAGAAATTCATTGAGTCCTTAGTAAAAAGATTGATATTCAACTACCAATGATCATGTTTGTCATTTATCCTTTGTAATTTTCTGCTTGAAAAACATTTTCATGGTGAATGGTTTATCATCCTCAACCTACGTTTTGGTTTTCTTTATCAAACTCTACGGCTAAAGCCATGCTTTTAGGTATGTTTACAGAAAGGCATCTGAATCAAGTAGCCCACACATAGCTGTGTAGGCAGTTAAAAGTAACAGGGATAGAGTTACATATAATCTTACCAGAAAGATTGGAGAACTGGGTTTGAAAAGTGGGCAGAAAGTCATGTTGCCAGGACCACAGCCCAAATAATGACTTAGAACTTATTACAGTGAGAACATCACTGCTTACATTGAGCACTGGTTACCAGATACTGCAGCTGACATTGCTGCCCCTGATGCCCCAGTAAGCCAGGTGTTTCTGCTACCCGATTAGCCCTGTGGAAGGGTTTTCCAGTGTCCTGCTTATTTGCAGTACAATCCTCTGGGTCAAGTCTGAACAGATGCATCTGATTGGTCAGGCTTCGGGTATGTATATCTGATTGGCTAACTGATGTCAGATGCCTAGGCCTCACTGCAAGGGATCTTGGGAAAGTTGGTATCTGAAATTGTCAGTTTCTGTTTCCCATCAAAATGAAAAAGGTTGGGAACCACTTAAATATAGAAATGGAATATGGATGCTTCATGGACAAAGAATGACAGAGACATAGTAAAAGTGGCAATTACGGGATGATTTTGCTAGTCACTTTGCATACATTTTCTTATTAATTTTTACAACAACCTCTAGCACTAGTAATTATTATAAGACTGTGTGTGTGTGTGTGTGTGTGTGTGTGTGTGTGTGTGTGTGTGTTACCAATGTTTAGATGAGAGAATTAATGTTTGGAGAGTTGAAATAACTTTTCAAGGTTATACATTAAACGAGAATGCAAACCTAGGTCTGTTAGTCTACAAAGTATCTACAGAAAAGGGAGGCATGAAAAATGAAGATTCCTTTTTGTAGCATATATATGGGACTAGCAATTTTCTGAGCCCAGTTAAGCCTGAAGTTTATAGGATACAATTTTATGGAGAGTCAAGAGAATGTGTTCTGCAGTAACAAATGTATTTATCCTCCAATATTTTTAATTGATGAATTATGCAAATAAAATTTATGAGGACCAAAGTGGTTCTGGAAATTGACTTTAGTGATTTATACCAGATTAATGCTCTGGAAAAATATGCTTGGCAGGGAAATTAGCCCAGGCTCCTCATATGATAGAGATCAAAATCACCCATTTTCTTGAGGAAGGTACTTGTTACAGGATTTCACATTGCCCTCAGAAACAGCGCATCATACATACTGTTAAATAATGTAAACCCATTGACTTTCTTACAAAATTATGTTTGTGTGCTCAAAACAGTAAATCCAGAGCCAGACAACAGGGCACAGGGACCAACTGCCAAGCTTGAGGCAGGCGAGTCCACCTTCCATAGGTGCCAACAAACAAGCCCTTCTACTCGGGACTCCAACCACCATTCCACGTTGGAAGTGTCACCTTCAGAAACCAACCCTCAGGAAGCCCATAAGCCTTCCCTTCCAGGGGTTATGATGTCATATGTAAATGAAGGGTAGTCTTATGATGAAATCCAAAAACTCCTGAGTTGGAAAGACCTTCAAGAGCACTTACTTCCCTAGTATACAGTGAATTACTGTAATTTGCTGCACAGAGTAATTATGTACAATTAATGAATTATACAGGACCACATTTGGAGGATTAGTTGGGAGGATGGAGCATCACTTGAGGCCAGGAGTTTGAGACCAGCCCAAACGGGGGTTTGCGCTGAGTGTTTCTACATGGGAGAAATGTTGTTCTATATAATTCATTCTCATCCAAAAGAGGTCAGAGAGTGGAGGAAGGTAGTGTATCGTGTCTGGTAAAGAAAATCTGAGGTCCACCTGTGGGCCCTATCAAAGGTCTTCTCCTTCTCCTATCCACAAACACACTTGGCCTTTCACATGATGCCTTCAGTGACACTCCACAATGTTCAAGGCCTCCTAAAGCCTAAACTTGAGATTTTCTTCCTGAGAACAGAAATGTATTTTTTTCCACAGTTGTGGAACCAAATCCATGATCAAGGTGCTCGCAAATTCAGTTTCTGATGAGGGTTCTTGACCTGACTTGCTGACAGTTGCCTTCTTACTGTGTTCTCACTTGGCCTTTCCCTGATGCATGTCCATGTAGAGAGAAAGAGCAAGAACTCTGCAGCTCTCTTCTTTTTTAAGAGAGAGGGTCTCACTCTGTTGCCCAAACTGGAGGGCACTAGTATGATCATAGGATCATAGCTTACTGTAGACCCCAACTCCTGGCTTGAGGGATTCTCTCCAGCAGCCTCCCAAGTAGCCTGGACTACAGGTGTGACCAACTATGCCTGGCTAATTTTTAAATTATTTTGTAGAGATGAAGGTCTTACTTTGTTGGCCAGGCTAGTCTTGAACTCCTGGCCTCAAGTAATCCTCCAACCTCCCAAGCAGTCCTCCAACCACTCACACAATTTCTCCAACCTCCCAAAATGCTGGGATTATAGGCATGAGCCACTGCACCCAGCTGAAGCTTTCTTTTTATAAGGACACTAATCCATTGAATCAGGGTTCCATCCCATAACTTCATTTGACCTTAATTACTTCCTTAGAGGGTCCATCTCCAAATTCAGCCACAGATTTGAGAGCCAGCATATACATTTGCGTGGGACACAAACATTCAGTCCATTAACACGGTGGCAAGGACGCTCGGGCATTTTTTTTCCACATCTTTTCCCTAGTTACGTGAAGTTCACCCCAGTCCCTAACATAGGCTGAGCACACTTGGCAGCCAGAGAACACCCTCAAGCACAGACACAGGAAGCTGAGGAAATGTCAGGAAGCAAATTCCAGGGTGGGTCTAGGAGATACGGGCTGGTTATAGTGGCATTTGCTGAGGGCTGTGAGTTAACACTGGCTTGCCATGTGGTCCACAGGCCTCAGAAACTAAGCTTGGGTCCTAAACCTCTGGGCACAGCCCTAGGCAAGAGTGCTCAGATCCTCCTGGTGTTCTGCAAGTGGCTGGCCCTGCAGTGCCAGGTGACTGGCTGTTAGCCCTCCAACAGTGGGTCATAGTCAGTGAAATCAACCAAGGAGACCCTAAAGGAAATGAAGCTTTACCTACAAAGAAATGAAATATGCCATGTGCTTTACATTTTCAGGACCTCTTAAGAATTCATGAGTTGGAAGAATAGCCTAGAAAACACCTTGTCCAGCTGCCATTTGGTGCCATTCTTTCTCCAAATACATGCTGCCATAAGCTTGTTAGGTAACTTCCTAAATAGCAACCAGGACACATAATTATGCACTCTCTTCTTAAAGACTCCCAGGAAAGAATGCATCAGATTCCCTTGTCTTAGTGAGCATAGCAGTCTGGAAGCTCTTCCTTTTGTCCAAAGTCTTTTCTACTTTTAAGTCATTTATTGCTATTTACTTTGTCAACAATTAAACTAGCCTCTATGTACTGTAGCAATTTTTATTTGCATGGCACAAGTGTAGCCTCTTTGGAACCAGAATGGAATAGAGCTTCATTTTTATTG
The DNA here is from genome assembly GCA_963574635.1 of Cheracebus regulus. Classification (NCBI taxonomy): domain Eukaryota; kingdom Metazoa; phylum Chordata; class Mammalia; order Primates; family Pitheciidae; genus Cheracebus; species Cheracebus regulus. Next base: position 14,542 of record CAUYQU010095043.1, on the reverse strand, counting down.
CAAAACTTGCAGAAGAAGAAGAAAAAAAGAATATCTGTTTAGTATATGTTTATCATCATAACACCTAATATTTTTATGGTACTTACCAAGATCCATTCCAAGACCTTTATGTATTTAAACCTTATGAAAACACCATGCAGTAGGCAACATTACTCCTACATTTTACAGATAAAGAAAATGAAGCGCAGATAAGTTAAGCACCTTTCCCATAGTCACACAGCTTTCCATCGGGGAGCAGAATGTAGTCCAAACAAGCTGGCTACCTGGGCCACAGTCTTAACCAGGAGGGTATCCTCCTTGTACATGTGCAATCATGTTGTCTTAGGGTGGTGGGGTAGTCAGGGAACTTTTCAAAGAGTTATAGAGGCCAGGCACAGTGGCTCATGTCTGTGATTCCAGCACTTTGGGAGGCTGAGGTGGGTGGATCACATGAGGTCGGGAGTTTGAGACCAGCCTGACCAACATGGAGAAACCTCAAAAAAATAAAAAATTAAAAAGAGTTATAGAGAGTAAGAAATGAAACACAGCTCCCTCCCAGATTTTCTTATCGCTAAGTCCTTTCCACTGTACAATCTAAAATCATAACGAGGTGACCCTTTATGCTAGAAACAAGTTTGCTTCTTTCATCTTTTATTTGATATTTTCCTGAGAGATTTTCATGGGTATCTGTTTGATGGGAAAACTCTACCTATTCAAATTTTATGCATTTTTTATATTATAATTCACTTTACAGAGGATTTGACATGGGTAATTTTCAGTATATTTTGTTTCACAACTCAGATTTTTGGATTTGCTCAACCTAGTTACACAAAGAAAAAGAGGTGGTAAATTACTAAAACTAGCTTAAAGGAGGTAAATTTAGGACAAATAAATATAAAGATGATATGGAGCCTGTTCTCTCAAGATGGTGAAAATGTAAATAGGTTCAAAGATGGCTGAGATAAATTTGTAAATGACAGCCCTTAAAGATTTTATTAAGGAAAATTGAATGTAGGAGAAATACACTTCTATTTGAGGATTTTTTTTTCTAGTTTGTACATTTTCTCATTTCATCATTTTTGGAATGGCTTTTCTTTGCCTCCTACCAGTTTCTTAGTGAGAGAAGGGGATGCATTTGGCCTCCTGGTTTTACTGTTGTTGCTAGCAGAGTTATGAATGAGAGTCTAACACTATAAGCGAGGGTGCCCTGCATGCTGGTAGAGTGGACTCCACTTACATGGTATGTGCTGAGGCTCCCATCTGGTGAAACACTTCAATTCTATAGTAAACGCTCAGGGCCAACACAATAGCTCAAAAATATATTTCTCGCTGAATTTGTACACTAGAAGGAATAACACAGAATCACTTTAGCAAAAATTTATGTATTAGGTAAAAGGAACAAAAAGCGCATTCAAGGGATTCTTTAGGATTGTAAGGACTCTTGGAGTGCATGAAGGCGAATCCTTTTGTTTTACAGATAGGGATACTGAGGCCCAGTGTTCCTGTCATCTATTGCTGTAACAAACTTTCATCAAATTCAAGTGCTTAACACAGCAACAGTTGAAGCTTTACATACAAATAAATAAAATATTCTGTTACACTTGACCGTTGAACAATAAGGGGGTTGGGGAACCAACCTCCATCTTGGTTATAAATCCATGAATACTTATGACTACCTCAAAATTTAACTACTAATATCATCACACTGTTGACAAGAAGCCTTAGCAACAACATAGTAGATGAACACATATTCTGTATATGTATTACATACTGCATTCTTACAGTAAAATAAGCTAAATGTTAGTAAGAAAATCATAAGAGAAAATATATTTCCTATTCATTAAGTGGAAGTTATCATTATAAAGGTCTTCATCTCCATCATCTTCACATTGAGTAGGCTGAGGACGGGAGAACATGGAAGAGTTGGTCTTGCTGTCTCAGGGATGGCAGAGGCAGAAGAAAATCCATGAAATGTAGGCTTGAGCAATTACAACCCATGCTGTAAGGGTCAGCTGTATATTTTACAATTTTGTGACTCATGAACTGGGACAGGGCTCAGCTTGGTGGTTCTTTTGCTCCATATGGTGATGCCTGTGATCACTAGCTATTATTTGGCCAGTGAACGAGCCTTTCATCTTCCTAGACTACAAACCAGGTAACTCCCATTTAGCTACAGAGAATCTCTCCCAAGGTGAGTGGGTCATTTGGAGAATTTCAGATTGCTCTCCAAAGATGTTTGCCAATGACGTTCCTAGGCTATGTCATGGAATATGTGATTGACAGGGTGTCAAGGAGCATTTTTCTTGTCAACAATTCTGTATCCTCCAAGGTCTTGCATCAAGTTCTTCTTTGGGTCTAAAGCAGGTAAACATCTGTTAATTATTAGCTGTTCTCTTTTATTATTATTTTCCCATGCTTCATTTGTATGTGTGGCTTCTCTCATTCTTGGTGGATGAATGGCCCAACTCTTTCTGGAGACCCTGGAGCATTTGCCTTTCCTGGTATGTGGCCATATCAGAAGGAAGCAAGGAGCATTAGGGCTTGGAATTAAGTGAGCTGGAGCCCTTCCATTCATGAAACAGCTCTGAGGTGTGCAGTTACCAACATCAAAGCTTCTATTTTCTGCTAAACTGTGAAGAAGGGGTATCAGGTGCTGAGGGAAAGCAGCAGCCTGGGCTGTCATTGTTTTGGGACAAACCAGCTGTTCTGAGGAATGATACCTAATGTAAATCCAGGACCAGGTGCCTCTCAGTCCTTCTTGGAATTTTCCTCTTACTTCCTTCTAATGATAAAATGTGAGAACATATCCCTATAAATTATTTTCCAATGCAGATATTATAGAAAGCATGCCAATAAGCAACTGCCTTATTTCCTAATTCCAAGTGGTTATGAGCTTCATTTTCAATTTACTATTCCATAATTGTGTTTTTATCTCCCTTTCCCCTCCCCCAAATCTGCAGGGGAACAGAAGGAAGCATCTGTAAGGACCAGCTGTACAAGTGGATGCCTGTTCAATGGGATTGTCTGTCTAAATGGTGAAATAGAATAATTGATTGAAATAGAGTTACTGATGATAATCAAGAAGAAATACAGGGGTTTTGGCATTAGACTAGTCTGAATTAAAATTCTAGCTCTACAACTTATTTACCATGTAAGCTTCAGCAATTTTAAAATGTTTTGAACTTCAATTTTCTCATCTGGCAATGAGAAATATCTGGAGCATATCAATGCCTACAGTCATATGGAAATATTAAGGACTGAACTAGATGGCAAATTTGCAGAGTCTGGGATGGTGGTCATTCAGTAAATCCAAGTGCCCTTTCCTCAAGGAATAGCTCTGTGAGTAAACACGACATGTAGACATTTAAGGGGATATTTTTGTCAAAAGTCTTAAAAAATGTGAGATCATAACAAATACCATTTTTAGCATTCCAAATTTTAAATACTATGCTAGGCTCAGCGGAGACAATATGAAAACCCAAGTTCCAAGTCCTCAAGTACTGGGAATGGGATGGGGAATTAAGGGAAGGTCAATGCAAGATCACAATCTTTAGAGGGTCACACAGATGTGCTGAGGGAGATTGAAACTTCAATGCTTAGGTGCAGTGAAATCCTTTTACAACAACATCAGGTAAGTTGCATAAAATGTCACAAGGGGGCTCACCTTGAACTCTGTGGGAATTTTAATTGGACTTTGAATTTTGGTCATCCATCAGAGGAAATCAATGCTCTAGAAGAATTTTTGTTTTAATGGCAAGCAAAGTAAATTCTCAAAAACTCAGAAATCATGAGAAATTCAGATTTTTTTTTTTGGCCAGTTTGGAGGCAAACAATTAGAAATATGGGGAAATTTAAAACATATTAAAAGTAATGGCAAAAACTTCAATTACTTTTGCACCAACCAAATATATAATGTGATTTTAAAGACCAATTTAAGAACTTACAAATACATACTTTTTTGTGAAAAAGATTATTTTCCTATTTTAAATTTTGACATAATTTTAGACTTCAAGAAATGTTGCAAAAATAGTACTTAGAATTTCTATATAACCCTTACCTTGGTTCCTCAAGTGTTACCATCTGAACACATTTGCTTGATTCTCACTGTGTGTGTGTGTGTGTGTGTGTGTGTGTGTGTGTGTGTGTGTGTCTTAGTATCTATTCAATTTTTTTTTCTGAGCAGTTTGAGAAAAAGTAGAACTATACTGCTATATCTCTAAGTACCTCAGTGTGTATTCCTAAAAACAATATTCTCTAACATAATTATAAAAATCAGAAACTTTAATGGAGTCATATTAGCTAATCTACAAATATTAAAACTTCTGCTATTGTTCCACTAATGTTCTATATAGCAAAATAAGAGCTTGTGTGGTCGAGGATCCAATTCAGAATCACACACTACATTTACATGTGATGTCTACTTAGGTTTCTTTAATCCAGTATGTTCTCTGGTCTTTGTCTTTTATGATTGACAATTTTTAACAATAAACAAGTATTTTGTGGAATTTCCCTCAAATTGGCTTTGTCTAATGCTTCTTTTTGTTTAGATTCATGGTATGCTCTTTCGTCAGGACTATTATGGAAGTGGTCTTGTGTTCTTCCTAGTGCATGATACCAGGAGGCACACGATGATGATTTCTCCCTTTATTGGTGCTATAGAGTGAATATTTGTACTCACCCTCAAATTTACAAGTTGAGATCCTAACTCCAAGGTAATGGTATTAGGAAGTAAATCTTTGGGAGTTGATTAGGTCATGAAGATGGACCCCTCATGAATGGGATTAGTACCCTCATAAAAGAGACTCCAGGAAGCTCCCTCACCCCTTCCACCATGTGAGGACACACCAAGAAGGTGCCATCTATGAAGCAGGAAGTGGGCTCTCACCAGACACTAATTCTGTTGGTGCCTTAATCTTGGACTTGCCAGCCTCCAGAACTGCAAGATATACATTTCTGTTGTTTATAAGCCATTCAGTCTATGCCATTCTGTTAAGCTTCCTGAACTAAGACGATTGGTGCTACTAACTTTGATCAATAGATTAAGGTAACACCTTGCAGGGTTCTCCCCTGGAAAGTTGTTTCCCTTGTAATTATCAGGTGTCTTGTGAGGAGACACTTTGAGACTAGGTACATGTGCCATTTCTGATCATAATTTTGTCTACTAGTTTTAGTATCCTTGATGATTCTTATCTAAAATAATTATTACTATAGTCGTTGCCAAATGGCAATATTCTAATTCCATCATTTATTCTGCATTTAGTTGGAATACTTCTGTAATAAAGTGTTTTATTTCTGCAACATTTATTTACACATTTATCTCAGTAAGGACTCATGGGTTATTATTTTATTCTATGAGTTACTCTACTTATTAATTCTGTTGCTCAAATGGTTCCATATTTGATTAGTGGAAGCCCCTCCAATTTAGCTGCTGTGTCCTTTTAACTAGATCCTCATTTCCTATTATTTTTGCCCTGGAATCAGCTGTTTCCCCAAGGAGCTCTGGATTTTATTAAAAGTAAGCTATGTGTCACTACACTTTAAGGAATTAAACATGTTGCTGATTATATTACTTTGCAAGAATCAGAGAAAATTTTGATGACAGGAAAAACATACATTTTACTGAAACTAATCATTACATTTCATATTCATTTTTTTGTTTTCTCCACAGTGCAAACTAGATACAGGAAACACTTATTTGCCATAACTTCCTTAAGGAGGATAGATGGGGTGGACTGGAGAATGAGCAGAGACCTCAGCTAGTTAAGTATAACTTTTTGTCCCAAGGGGATTTATCTACACAGCCTTGCTTTTAGAGTTATCACTCTTGGCAGTTTGTACTTCTTCTTGGGCTAAATTCTAAGGCACCTCATTTTTTTCGAGTTTAGTAACACTTACAAAGGGAAGATTTGCCCAAAGTGAGATAAGCTTCTCTACTTTTACTCTAACCTCTATCTTGCCACCTAGTAAGCATCTCTACTTTTTTCTGTGATGCAGAACAAACATAGGGGCTGGAATTAGGTGGGGAGCAGGGACTATGAAAGGACCTGGTCCCATCACTTCTACAAAATGTTACCAGACCCCTTCGATGAGTGACATGAGACACTTCTGTGTGCCACTGAAAAAAATACAGAAGTTTGAGATCCCAGGTTTCAAGCACCTGTATACCATCATATTTAATTCTCACATCAACTCAGATGGGTATTTTGATTATTTTGAAATGTACAGAAAAGACAAATGAATTTTATGGCCAACCCTGTATACCGAACACTTAGATTTATTATGCCATTGACATCTTACATGATCACATATTGATAGATCTGTCTATCCCTCTTTCCATGTATTGGTCTATCTTGTTTGGGGGATGCATTTCAGAGTAAACTGAGACATGAGTATACTCCCAAGGATGATACTACAGCCTAATCTCAGCAAAGAGGACGTTCAGCCACCATATGTTCCTCATTGGAATACACAGATATTAAATGGGAGAGACCAAATGTGAATCTGGGTTTGCTTAAACTGGAAGCCCATGTTCTTCCTTCTTAATCCTATGGCCTCCTTTTAGAAAATGTTGCATTTTAATGAAAACTACAATGAAATACCGTCTCACATCAGTTAAGAAGTCAAAAAATACCAGGTGCTGGTGAGGTTGTGGAGAAAAAGGCTCGATTATGCACTGTTGGTGGGAGTGTAAATTAGCTCAACCATTTTGGAAAATAGTGTGCTGATTCCCCAAAGATCTAAAAATAGAACTGCCATTGGATCCAGCAATCCCATTACTGGGTAAATACCCAGAGGAATAGAAATGATTCTATCACAAAGATACATGTCTGTCTATGTTCATTGCAGCATTATTCACAATAGCAAAGACATGGAATCAACCTAAATACCCATCAGTGGTAGATTAGATAAAGAAAATGTGGTACAAACACACTGTGGAATACTATGCAGCCATAAAAATGAACAAGATTACATCCTTTGTGGCAACATGGATACAGCTGGAAGCCGTTATCCTTAACAAACTGATGTAGGAACAGAAAACCAAGTACAGCATGTTTTCACTTAAAAGTAGGAGCTAAATAATGAGAACACATAGATGTATAAAGGGGGACAACATATACGGGGGCCTACCAGAGGGTAGATGGTAGGAGGAGGGAGAGGATAAAGAAAAACAACTAATGGGTACTAGGCTTACTACCTGGGTGACAGTCTGTACAACCAACCCCCATGACATGCATGGGTTTACCTATATAACAAACCTGCACATGTAGTTCTAAACTTAAAGTTTACTAAAAAAGGAAAAAAATGTTTGATAAGGGGAGATGGTCAGTGCCTGTCTTTGTGGTCTGTGCTCCTTCATGGCTCTCAACAGCATCGTATCCCATTGTGAGTAATCCTGTATCTTCTGCTTCTGATTCCATCACTACCATAGGCACCCACCACAGCAGGAAGATATCTGATTTAGGTCACTTAAACTTTTACTGAGTCCTGTCTTTTAAAATTATTATATTTTTATTTGGATTTTGAAGCTAGCTATCTCTTAAGAATCTGAAATTTTTTCATGCCTGCAATCCCAGAACTTTGGGAGGCTGAGGTGGGTGGATCATCTGAGGTCAGGAGTTCAAGACCAACCTGACCAACATGGTGAAACCCTTCTCTACTAAAAATACAAAAATTAGCTGGGCCTGGTAGCACATGCTTATAATCCCAGCTACTCAGGAGGCTGAGGCAGGAGAATCACCTGAACCCAGGAGGCGGAGGTTGCCGTGAGCCAAGTTCGTGCCATCGCACTCCAGCCTGGGTGACAGAGCAAGACTCCGTATCAAAAAAAAAAGAATTCAACAATTTTCACATATACCTTTCCCTCCTTCAATTTTAAAATAGTTTATGACACCACAAAGTAGGTGCAGGGATTTATTTTGCATCGCGTCTCAGTGCCGTGACAAACAGGATTTCTCCCCATTTTTTATGTTAACCTGTTTCTAGGCCTGGCCTGGAAGGAGAGTCTGTTCCCATCAGTTTCCAGTGCTAGGACAGGATCAGAGGGTGGCCTGGTTCCACTTCTCCACCCTACGCGCTCTTGGCTCCGCTGGGAGGTCCTGGCGGGGGCTGCGGAATACTAAAGTGCTGGGAATGGCAGAGCTTCGCAGGGACATCATTTCTTCTGGGCCTCCACTTCTTTTCCACTGAATCTGAGGCCCTGGTTTGTGGATCTATTGCAAAGAGTAAAGAAATGCACTGGAAAGTACTTGGTAAACTGTGGATAGCTCTTTAGTATTTGTCTCATGCACTATTTGGGACATATTTGTACTAGAAAATTATTCTTTGTTCATCTGAAATTCAAATTCAGCTGGGCATTTTGCATTGTATCTGGCAACCGCACTCTTGGGGAAGCAGAACTCAGCACTGACGTCCAGCCCTGTGATACCTGGCTCCTGGGAGCCAGCACCCCCTCTGGATGCCCTGCAGATCCCACCCTGCTTGCTCAACCATTGTGCAGTGTGAGACTGTGGGACACTGTGGGAATGTAAAATCAGATGGTGTATACAAACTCCATGAGATAAATTAGCCATATTCGTTTTTATTTAAACTATAATTGAATACGTGAATAGAAAATTAGTGTAATATATTGATACCATCTGGTGCTCCAACTTACACCAGTTTTTTTCATCTGTTTTAATTTAAACAAGATTGAATTTTCTTCCTACATGTGATTTTGTTCCATTAATTACTCTGTTTTCACTTAGATACCATTGTATCGACCATGGTCCTAAGTGGATTTAATAAATTGTAGATAATTGAACAAGTGCAATGTCATCAATGAGCCAGTGTTCTTCTAAGTTATACAGAAGCTGAGACTCAATAGTTTACCTGCAAACCAACTTGAGCCATTTCCGATATAACATTGCATCCTCCAGAAACGTATTTAAATAGATTCAAATTAATTCCTCCCATATCTCCTTATTAACTGACTACTATGTAGCAAGGATGCACTTGGAGCCAAGGATAAAAAGAGATATAAGCCACAGTCCTAGCGTCGACAGCATCTCAATCTGGTGAGAGATTCAGACCTATAAACAGATAATAGCAGTGTGATTCAATAAGGCACAATTACAGTGCTCTGGGGACACAGAGAAAAGAGTCTCTGATCTGATAGAATAAAGAGGAATAAGTAAGAAGAGAGGCAGTCAGAGAAATGAGCAACACAACAGCAGGAAAAATATATTCACACAGTCCCATTTTCTAGCTGAATTGTGTAGCTAAGAGTACTTTAAAACTTTAAACTTGTATAGGGCTTTGTGGTTGCAGAAGCAGATTCACAGATTTACACACACACACACACACACACACACACACACATTATGGAAAGGGGCAGTGTGAAGTCGTCTTTGGGGGAAAAGAAGCACAGAGTAGAAAATAAGACAAAAGACATGTGGGATTGACATACTGGGTTATTCCCCAGGAGAGCAGGAAAGTGGGGCCATGTTGACTTCCCTGAACTGAGGTCTGAGCTTATCATTGATTTTTTTTTTCCTTGGTGGTTATCTACATTTTTTCGGTTTTAGCCTTACACTTGTGTTACTTTAGTGTAACTTTTTAAAGACATGTTTATAAGACAAAGAAAGGCTGTAGAAATGTTTCCAATTAAAGGAAGAATGGAGGTGGGGCAGTAAAACTACGTGCACAGCTCAGCCCTAGGCGGAATCTGTACAGGAGGGGAGTTGCCAGGAGGTCAGAAGTGAGTCAAGTGACAAAACTGGAGTATGAATGGTAGACTAAACTATCGTATCCTGTTAAGTTTCTGAAATTGATGTATACACTGCAGTTGTGTAGGAGATTCTCTTATTCTTAGGAAATACAGACTGAGGTGTTCAGGTATTAAAGACCATGACGTATGCACCTTACTTTCAAGTGGTTCAAAAATATTTTATATAGATATGCACAGATATATGCAGATACATATTTTAAATTTTTAAAAATATATAAATACGGACACATTGTAATGATAAATGATGAAGCAAATACAATAAAATGTTATAACAGTAGGTTATAATAGCAGTATATATAATATATACATACTCTGTTATATATATTATAACCTGCCATATATACAATAGTATAAAGCAGTATATATATAACTACACATAATATATACTGTTATAATAGTATATGTGTGTATGTGTATGTGTGTGTGTGTATATATATATATATATAACACAATAACAGTATATATATACACACACAATAACAGTATGCATATATATTATGATAATAACAATGGGTGAATCTGGGCCAAAGGTATATGTGTATTCTTTGTACCATTTTTTATTCTTGCAACTTGTACATTTAGAATTAGGAAAAATACCTATTGTAGATGATGGGGTGATGGATGCAGCAAACCACCATGGCACGTGTATACCTATGTAGCAAACCTATGCATTCTGCAAATGTACCCCAGAACTTAAAGTATAATAAAAAAAAATCACAATAAAAATTATTCTCAAATGAACTTTTTTTCTAAAGAACTTTTATATATCATCTTTGTTACCCTCACAAGCACCAAACATTATGAGCCTTGTTAGTCCCATTTTACAGATGGGTAAACCAAAATGAAATGCTTAAAGTTAGACAGCCACTAAGTGACAGACTCAGGACTAGAAGCTGGGTCTTCGCAGCACAAAGTCTGTCCTATCTCAGGAGTCTACTTCGGAACCCGTGTAGTACATGTTAGGTAGGTTCATGTGAAGGTTGGATTAACCATTGGACAACTATGGGCTTTGAAAACACACTGTGCTTCATATCTGCCCTGGATGGTTACCTGTCCTCTCCTACATCAATAATATCCATTCTAGGATGTTCTGCCTCCTAGATGGGACACCCCAGTGCTGTCCCCTGCAAGGTTTCATCATGCTCCCTGGAACATCTGTCCCATGGTAGACAAACCCTCCTACACTTTCAGCTCTTTCTAAACACTGCTCTGCCTTTTTGCCTTAACCAAAATCTAGCTCTGCCTAGAGGACACCCTGTTCTGCATCTCTCCCACACCCCAGACTCAGGGTCAGGACTTGGGTTTGAATTTACTTTGCGCTCAGCTGCCTGCTCTAATCCTAACTTCTCTGCCTCGTGTAAAAAATCTCTGTTCCTCTAATACATGATCGAATTGGCTAAACTATTCTACAGTCCACCTGTGTTCATTTCAGTATAGCCAGTGGATTCCTTCCCCTCCTTTTCTGAAGAATTTGCCATCTGGTTTACCACATTCCTCTTCTGCTGTATTCTGCCACCATCATGCACGACATCAGCATTTTGCACATGATGCATCCAACACTCTGGACCTGTCCTTGACCACCTTCTCTCCAATGATACTGTGTCTTCTCCAAACTTCCCCCACTACCCCAGGGCTGTTGCAGACCTTCCCATTGTGCAAAACCACTTGTTGAAAGTAGGAACACTGATTGTGAACAACAGACATCAAGTGTGGTCTGCTAAACTAGAAAAAGATTCACTGCAAGGATCCTTACTAGGGTGCAGAATGACAGAGAAATCCAAAACACTGAGTCAGAAAACAGCCAGGGGTCCAGAGAGTCTGAACAGCTGAGATAGAACATGGCCTGATCACGTATGCTGGGACCCAAACTGTAGAACAGCAGTTGGTGCTGCTGCGTCTCAGTGCCCATCACCACACCAGTGTGCATTCAGCTGCTGAATGCACACTACCACTGCACCTGCTGAAAATCATCACTAGCTGTTCCTTCTTGGTCATGCCCCCTTAAAATTGAGAACCTTGGGTGAGAGTTGCTGACTGATGAATCTTGGGTGATAGTTGATTGGCTGAGCACAGCTCATGTCTGCACTCCTTCAACCTCTAGTGATGTGGGAAGAGAAATATCTCCCCCATTTCAGCTTCCCCAGTGTGAGTAGGAATGTGTCCCACACTTCTGGGATAACTCTAAATGGGAAGGGTACTGGATTCTGGGAAGCAAAAATTGACCAAGTTCCATATAGTATACCTTCTTGGCAACCCCGCATTCTCATCCTCACCTCTTCTTATAATCATCTTGCAAAATAAAGTTCTCACCTTTCCTGCAACACACGCTTGTATGCTGAAAACTCATTTATACCCCACCCCACCTGAACGCCAACCAAACTTGAGCAAATGCACCTGGTTTTTGATCCAAATTTTATGGATAACATTTATTTCTGCCTTGTTTTTTTCTTGATCCTGTCTCAATATGTGGAAACTTTTGAAACAATACAACCTATAGAAACAAATATTGGAGAGGCCATAATCCTTGTACTGCAACTGTTCTAAAGGCGTTAACAGATCCATCTAACTCTCCCCAGTGCCCAATACTGTCCCTGAGCCGCTAGGTCTTCAGCAGCACAGAAGGCGATCTGGGATGCTTGCCTAGGGAGGTGATTCAATCCTTCCCTCCTGAAGAGATGAGCCCTTGGTGGTCCTGCTCATTAGCATCTCATGTTCCGCATGGTTGAGCTAAGAAGTGCCCAAGGGAACACCTGTGCTTCATTCATAATCCTTCACACCCACTGCTTAATACACCACCGTGTCTCCTTGGCAGGATTAAATGACCCAGCCAACCATGTAGTATCCTCCCCATTTTTTTTTTTTGATGGTTGAATAGCACGAAGAGTTCAAAATGGCCAGATGGCATTCTTAGCATCTAATTCCATGAAATCATTGTATTCATGAGTGGAAGCCTTCTGTAACTGAATACTAAAATTTTAGACCAACAGAGTCCATAAATTTAGGAGAAAAAAATTTTACTAGCGAGTTATTAGATCTAATTATGTGATCTGCATCCCAATTCTAGCCCTTCTCATGGATCATTGTAATATGACTATGAGATTCACTAAATGATATACTGGAAACTGGTTCTGAGCATATTCTTTATTCTGCAAGTCTGTTTCCCTTCCAGGAAATGTTCATCACATGGGCTAAGGGTCTGGTTTTTCAATACACACACACACATTCTATAATATATAATATGACATATACAGGTAACTAGCAGAAGTGTGACTGCAAAGGAGAGCGGATTCAAATTCAGAATGTATCTCTTTCACTGATGTCTCTCCACAGTGGAAGAGGGCAGAGGAAATCAACCAGCCACTAAGTACTTAAGTGTCTCTCCAAGATATGATACTAACAACTTGTAGTTAGTTGCTATTGTCAGAAAGTTGGCTACTCAGCAATAGAGTAGATAGATACGATTTGGCAAACAGAGAGGCTGGGCATGGAGGCTCATGCCTGTAATCCCCCATTTTCGGAGACCAAGGCAGGCAGATTACCTGAGTCCAGGAGTTTGAGAACAGCCTGGGCAACATGGTGAAACCCTGTCTCTATGAAAAATAGAAAAACTATCCAGGCATGGTGACACGTTTCTGTAGTTCAGCTACTCTGGAGGGGAGGCTGTAGTGGGAGGATCACAGAGCCTGGGAGGTCAGGGCGACAGTGGTGCGAGATCATGACACTACCCTCCAGCCTGGGTGACAGAGTGAGACCCTGTATCAAACAAACAAACAAAAGAAACAAACTAAGAGATTTGGCAAACCTAAATCCAGGTTGACAGGCATTTGTATCGTTTTCATTCCAACCAACCTGCCCACTGGGCTGGCCATGGGAGGCCCAAGGAAGGAAGCTGACAGATATTCCCAGGCTGGGTCAGTTTTTCCTCCCGATTATTAAGAAATCACTCTGTTGTGGAAGTGCTTTGCTGGGTCCTCATATAAGTTACAGATACTTTTGACATCCTAAGGTCATTTCAAAAGCTGCACACATTTCTCCCAAAGTCCTTGTCAGCAATGCTCCACCACTGCCACATCTGAGTTTCTGACAATCTAGCCAAATTATTAATCACAGTCTCTCTCCTAAACAAAATGGCCAAGCAGATGGGTGGCTATATTTATTTGCTGAGCCATAAATATTTGTTGATATGGTTAAACCGCTTTGTGTTGCCACCCAAATCTCATCTTGAATTGTAATCCCTATAATTCTCATCATCCCCACGTGTCAAGGGAGAGACCAGGTGGAGGTAATTGTATCATGGGCGTGGTTTCCCCGTGCTGTTCTCTTGATCATGAGTTTTTCCAAGATCTGATGGTCTTATAAGCATCTTGCTGGTTCTTCTCCTTCTTGCCAACTTGTGAAGAAGGTACTTGCTTCCTCTTCGCTCTCACCAATGATTGTAAGTTTCCTGAGGCCTTCCCAACCATGTGAAACTGTGAGTCAGTTAAATCTCTTTCCTTTATAAATTACCCAGTCTTGAGCAGATCTTTATAGCAGTATGAAAACAGACTAACACATACGTTTTCTTTCAAGGCCATCCCTGAGTAAGCTCTAACATTGCATCAGTTAATTTTGGCAACTGCCAAAACATCACGTAGAGCCATCCAAAAAGCAGGTTTGGGGAGAGATCCAAGATGGCCGATTAGCAACAGCTCAGGAATGTAGCTCCCAGTGAAAGCGCAGAGAACGAGTGGACGCCGCACTTTCCGACCAATTTTTGTAGCCCACAGACCGGGAGATTCCCGGCAGAGGAGCCACACG
>CAUYQU010095041.1:0-14988 GCA_963574635.1 Cheracebus regulus | reverse complement strand
AGATGAGTTAGTAAACAAACTTAATAGATGTAGACATTGGCAGAGAGTCCTGCCAGAGTATGCCTGCTATCTGATGCCATTTGATTCAAGGCTCAACATTATGGAATTATATTTTTTGGTGGTCTTGCTTTTTTTTTTTTTAGATGGAGTTTTGCTCTTGTTTCCCAGGCTGGAGTACAGTGGTATGATCTCAGCTCACTGCAACTTCTGCCTTCTGGTTTCAAGTGATTCTCCTGCCTCAGCCTTTTGAGTAGCTGGGATTACAGGCACCTGCCACCACGCCTGGCTAATTTTTGTATTTTTAGTAGAGATGGTGTTTCACCATGTTGGCCAGGCTAGCCTTGAACTATTGACCTTCTGATCTGCCTGCCTCAGCCTCCCAAAGTGCTGAAATTATAGGCATGAGCCACTGCACCTGGCCGATGGTCCTGCTTTTAAGGCATTTGGTGCTGGCAAAGGTATCAATGGACTTTTAATAGAGTTGAATCATAAAATGCTAGAATTAGAAAGGCAGCTCAAGATCAAAGCTTTGCTTAGAGGGCCATAGCTGCATCACAAATGCCAAACTCAATTTCATTTCTTGTTCAGTGCTTGTCTCATTAGTCTGATAAAACACTTGAGATAGCTTTAAAACATTTCACATCATGTATGTCCATTCTTTCATTTACAATGTGTTTACTCGGTGTCTACCATGTACCAAGTACCATGGGGGATACTGGGTATATAGAAACAGAAATCATGAACCCGAACTTTCAAAAGGTGTCTCAATAAAATAGTGTGACTAATGAGTAAAAACATGATTGGAAGGGTCATGCCTTCTAACCTAGGGGAGCTTAAAGATAAAGGAAGAGATGTGAACAGGTACATATTTCATGAGCATTATATCTTCAGGAAACTATAGGGGATGGGAATGTCTGGATTGTAGGCTTTGTATAGAATCGTGGTAGTAGATGAAGCACCTTGGCCTGATATACTAGGCTAAGGAGTTTGGATTTTCCTATGAAGGCAGTGAGTAGTCACTGGATAGTTTTAAGCAAAGAAGTGACATGATTAAATTTGGTCTTAGAAAAATTAGTGCTAGAAGTGTAGAGAATGAACTTTAAAGGGACAAAGTGAAAAGTGAGAAGCCTACTGAGATGTTTCACGAAAGAAATTGTAAGGGAGTGAACTAAGGTACAGGAGTTAAACAGGAAAGAATGAATTAGAGAAGTACTGAGGCGGTAAAAATCACTAGAACCTGGTGAACATTTTGATCTGAGGCAAGGAGGAGTTGTTTGGGGTATGTCCTAGGTTTTGGGTTGGGAGATCTGGGCCAATGAGTGTGCCAAGAATGAGTTCCCTTTCCATCACTCGTTAGTTGAGTGGCCCTCGGCAAGTTATGTGAACTAGCTGTGTTTCAGTATCCTTATCTCAAAAGTAGAAATAATAACAGTACATATTTAATAGAATTTTTAAAAAATTAAATGAGTTAATATTTATTAAAGTGCTTGAACAATGTTGAGTATACGGCAAACTTTATACAGTGGTTTAAGTACATAGACTCATAAATCTTAAGCTTAGATTTCAATGAAAGATGTAAGTGATAATATCTAGAGGGCAAGTAGATTTATGAATAAAGAAACCAATGAGAGAGGTCTGTGTTAAATGTACATATTTGAGGATCATCTGTTCAAACTTTAAATTAAAGGTGTGAAGAAAATTGACCAAACAGATTTTATGGATAGAGAAGAAAAAATGACCAAAGCTGAAATTTTGAGGAGCACTAGTCTTTGAAGGGTGGTAGAGGAAGCTGAGTTCAGGAACAGGAATGGAAAAGAAACAGTTCTGTAAGTAGAAAGAAAATGAAATGACACAAAAATAATATCTTAAAGGAGGCAATTTACAAGAGGAGTGGTCGGTAATATGAGATACAGTGGAAATGGCAAAGAAAATAGGAAAGAAAATTGGCCATCTTATTCCAGCTTTTGCTTTTTATAATGGCTGATAATGTAGTTTTGACACAAATTGTTACTTTTCATGTAAAACAAACAAAAATGCAACACACTGCTTCAGGAACAATAACTTTTAATAAGCTCAATACCATTTATCTATTCTTTAACAACTTCATTTTTTTTGGTTTTAGTATAGCCTGAGGTGTCATTGAACATACTGAATTTCAGGTTGAAAATGAATAGTTGTCCAGATTGAGTCATGGCATCAAACCTTTGTAGGATTGCTTTCATGAATAATTGATTTCCTTTTGAATGATGAAATAAATTCAATAGATACTAAGGAGAAAATAATTCCCCTGATGTGGTGATTTTCTAAAGTTTCATTTGTAGATTTGTCCCTTCCTCCTTTACCTCCTCCCCACCTCCCTCTTTCATTGAATGCCAACTCAGCGCCAGGCATTGTTTCTGGCAGTTGAATATTTAGCAGTGAACAAGACATTCAGTAGTGAACAATTCCTGCTTGCATTATTTTGTTGGGGAAAACAGACAACTAACTAGTAAAATAAATGAGGAAGATAAGTTTAGATGGCAATACATTCTCTGAAAGAAACTAAATAGGAAAATTAGTTGATGAGAGGTCCAGGTTGGTTGTTGGCCACCTTGTGTTAGGTAGTTAGTAAAGATCTTTCTAACAAGTCAATGTGACATCAGTCTACAGAGACAAGAAGAGTCTAGACCTGCGAAGATTTGAACAAGAGCATTTCAGGTGGAGGGAGAGCTAGTGCAAAGGTCCTGAGGGAGAAATGTGTTTTGCGTGGTGCTTGTGAGGCAGAAAGGCAGCCAGCCACTGTAGCTGGATAATAGTGAATAGTAGTAAGTTTATAGTGAACATCATGCGTTTCATGGGCTGGATTTTAAGATATGCAGTGTTGCTTTCTAAAACGTTAAAGAACAAAATGAGTCCAAATTGTGCTGAAAATTGCTACTTATTGATAGTCTCTTGAATATGGCTTTAACACGACAGAAATTAGCTTCATAAATATGGAAATTCCAGAGACATGAATTATGATTTCAGTTTAGTAACTCATTGTACAATTTCTGGAAAATTCCCCAATAGTAGATTCATAATCGTGATGTTGCAAATCTTTGTGATTGTTTGAATCATCTGTTTCATTGTATTGGTAAGGAAACTGAAATCCAGAGAGATTATTAATTTGCTTTAAGGTCTCAGAGCTGATAAAAAAAAAAAAAAACAGGACCAGGACAAGTGGCTATTTTAGCTACCTTAAATATCATACTTCAAGCCTTTGCCCAAGGACTACCTTTGCTATTTAATGGCAAAAACTGCAATTACTTTTGCACCAACCTAATGTGACGCTTTTCCTGTCTCCATGCAGTAGATTTCAGTGTACCTTTTCTTCTGGTCCGTTCTACTCATTCATGTTGCCATTACTGCATTCAGTAATGACATGAATTTCATGTTTTAATGAATGTCTTATCTCCATTAAATGATAGACTTCATCAGAACATTTTATAACCCTAGTACTTACTGCATTGTAGAATTCTGATAATATGCTGTTATGACTAATAATGTATATATAAGTGAATGGGTATATTTAGGTTTGTCTTTCAGCTCACTGCGTTTTTCTTGTAAAACATTCTATCTCCTTACATTTAAATCTCTACATCTGTGAGGAAGAAATTACGGTGTTAATGTTTAAATGACTACAATAACTTTATTCTCTATGTGAAAGGAACAAAGGAAGTATAAAAACAAATTTAAAAAGTTGAAGTCTTGTAAAAATTCAAAGTATTTTCATTTTAACAATCAGTTAGAATGGGAAAACTGACTTAAAAATGTCCCCAACTCAAAGCTTGTTCAATAAACATTTGTTTGTTGTATGATTTAAATGTTTTTTTAAAACACATAAAAGTTTTGTTCATGAATAGCTGTCTGAACCCATCCCTTTCATCAGAACCTCCTCTTATATGAGTCATTGTTCCCATGCTTTAACAAACATGTTCCTTGTTGTTTTAGATATCAATGCTGTTAACTTGTTATCGACCCAAACATTCAACTCAATAAAAACTGTTTTAATCCTGTACTTTTAAAACTGCAAATGAGAAATAGTCTTTTAATATTTTTTAGGAAGACTTCAGAGAGGGATTACCAATAATAATACATGTGTATTTATTATTAAAATAATACAAATATATAAATACTATAAAATAATAAATTTATATAATTTTATAAAATAATAGTAAATTTATATAACTTTATAAAATTTATTTGTATTGTACAAATACATTTGTGAAACAAATATTCTGATGTATATTTAGAGCTTAATAGAACCCTCCTTGATCCCTAAGTCAACAAAATCTGCCCCAACCGTTGGTATCCCTGGGGACATAGCAGTTCATTTCCTTGGCCTGTCACAACCAGGTCACATGATG
Organism: Cheracebus regulus; assembly: GCA_963574635.1. NCBI lineage: Eukaryota > Metazoa > Chordata > Mammalia > Primates > Pitheciidae > Cheracebus > Cheracebus regulus. The sequence continues at coordinate 10,603 of CAUYQU010095041.1, read as the reverse complement.
CACTGTCTAGTTGCTTAGTAATTATAGTAGGCACTCGGGCTTTTATCCTAAAACTTGTCACATATTGTTTTTCAGGGCTAGTGAAGGGATATTTGTCAGCCCTGTCTCACATTTGTAGCCAGGAGCCTAAGGTCGTCATTAGCACATGCCTTTGATTGTCAGGAAATGAAGTACTAGATATATGGAAGTTTCTTTCATTGCTTCCATGATTGGGACTTTCTCAATCCTAAAGAAGAAGAAAAATCCATACACAGTTTATTGCCTTTCAAACTGACAGTTCTGTAAGGCTCATTGGATGATTAAGTAATAAGAAGGAGACAAACCTGAGAAAAGTGTAGATTAAAACATATCCTCCAGCTTAAAGCCACAATACCCAGTAGTGAGACCCATTGAGCAGCCTGAGAGAATCTTGCCTGTGATGTTCACCTAAAAAAATATATTAAGTTAGAAAAAGTATGTCCTCCTTCAAATTTAACTATGATTAGAAAATGACACAAATACTCACACATGCAATGTATAAAATATAAGTGTACATAGATATCTGTAAAATAGATGATTTGCTGAGTTTATTTAGATTGACAGTTCTCTAATCAAACTAACAGTTGTTTGATAAAATAAAAAGGTGACATAAAAGGGATATGACTTTTAAAGATGTTACTTATTTAACTATAGGAGCAAAAGTGTAAAACTTTGCCCCTTAGAGATATAGAAAATACTAAAACTCATTTCTGTGCTTGGAGAGTCCCTAATAAGGCTGGCAGCCAACGGTTAAATAATACTTATTTCAAAATTATATTAAGAATAGAAAGATCTGTTTATTTTCTGATAGATACTAGTTCTCTCACATCACATTATCCTTAAATCCTTACGTGTGTGTGTGTGTATGTGAGTATTTTTGATATTTTTTTAAAAACCAAACACTAATACAAACAAAGATTCTTTTGTCCTGTTAGGACATTAGTTAGCCTTTACTAAAGACATTTGCAGTAATCATCTTTCCTATTTTAATAATTTTGAAATCACTCTTTCTTGAACTGTAGTTTTAACTCATGAATCCATGTAATAGTAATATAACATTTCTTAGGGATTTAATTATTAAAATAATTCTATAATAAATTTATAAATAATTTGCATGAAAACCAAAATAATATTAAGAAAACTAGTGAATAAATGAATAAGTGATTTGTTTTCTTAGAAAACTTACAGGAATGTTTCAATTTAAGATAAACTTTGTGTTTTCTGAAGTTCCTTGGGCTGGACATTGAAATAAATGATCAGTTAATATTTTTGCTTCTTAATGTCTAGTATGTAGCTAGTACTTTAAGAATTTGATATTACTTTCTAGGAAGCGCTTCCCTTATTTTTTAAAATTTTCAAATTTAAAGGTTAATTTTGAATTTGTCATATCTCCATGGTTACTACTACTATTTTTTTTTTACTACTATTGTTAATACTGCTGATAGCCAGTATTTTTAAAAAACATGTATTATATACAGGCACTGTGCCATTTACTATTAACATGGACTAAATCATTTAACTCTCACAAAAAATGGATGCTAGTATTTGCCTATTTTACCTTTGAGGAAACTGAAGCTTAAAGAAATGAAGTAATTTGCTCAGTCTTATGGAGGAAGTTTTAAGGATTTTTGTACATTTTGCAAGTAGTGAGTGAATAAAATATTTTCATGTTTATATTAATATTGCATTAATTGAAAAATTGAGAGATCTCATTGATAATTAAAATTTGTCAGCCTGAATAAAATCCCTGTCTGAGGGGTTAGACATTATCATTTGATAATGCCTACTGATTTTTATAACCGATTTTCATGTTACTGACTACAAGCCCCGTTCTACCCTACATTTATTTTCAGATGACCAATTATATTGGGGAGAAGTGTTTTAGGAATAAGTGGGTCAAATGTACACTGGATATTAAAAGCTAATTCAGACAAAAAAGTGTGCTGCAATTTACTTCGTTCAGTGCTATTTACCACCTTGGATATGATATTAAGAAGGTCCTAGAGGCTCTTGCAGGGCATGAGAAAAATAGTTATGCTCTGGGTAGAAGCTCAACTTCCAAAGTCACCACCATTTAACCCACTTCTGAGGACAATGGAAAAATGTACAAAATTTTTTTTATTGTAGTTTCTTTATCTTTCGTGTGCAATCATAATATTTATAGAATTTTAAGATTAACTCAGATAAAAATACAAATTATATAAAAATACAATTTGTTACTTTGGATTCAGTGAATAGCACCTGGAAAATAGTATATTCAGAAGAGGTGACTAAAATTTGGCCAGTTTCCCCTCTTTTGATCAGCAAAACTGATTGAAGAGTATTCTTGGAACATAGTCACAATGTATTTTTATTAATTGTGGAAAATGACACACATATAAAAATATTTTATAAAATAAAAAATATATGCTTAATTAAACATTATAAATCTAGCCTACTGGATATGAATTGAGATCTCATTCTTGTTTTAATTTTTATTTGTTATTTATAATAAATTTATTATAGCCATCTCATTCTTTTAATTTTTATTATTTATAATAAAATTTATTATATTGAGCATATTAGGATATATTTTTTATTTGAAAGTATCTTGTGAAATAGCTGTTCTTTTTTTAATGATGAATGTATCTGTTTTATGTTGATTTATCAAAGTCATTTATATATTTTGGAATGTATTGTTTGTTCTTTTGTCGATTATATGTAGTACAAATGCCTTTTCCCATTCTCTGGCTTGCTTTTCTATTTTCTATCTTTCTTTTTATTACTTTTATTTATTTATTTTTGAGACAGTGTCTCACTCTGTCACCAGGCTGGAGGGCAGTGGCATGATCTTGGCTCACTGCAACCTCCTTGTCTTGTGTTCAAGTGATTCTCCTGCCTCAGCCTCCTGGACTACAGGCACACGCCACCACGCCCAGCTAATTTTTGTATTTTTACTAGAGATGGAGTTTCATCATGTTGGCCACGATGGTCTCAATCTCTTAACCTCGTGATCCACCCACCTTGGCCTCCCAAATTGCTGGGATTACAGGCGTGAGCCACCGCACCTGGCTGCATTTTACTTTCTTAATGGTATTCTTTGATAATTGCAAAAATCTTTATTTTAATATAGCTTACTTTTGAAACTTTTTATTATGAATTGCAAATTTTGATTGAACTATGGTGAGAAAACAAATGCTATATAATTCAGATTTTAAAAAATTTGTTGAACTGCTTTATTATCATCATATGATTAATTTTTAAAAATGTCTTATTCATTCTTAAAAGGAATATGCATTCTTTGTGGGTCTAGTTTTCCATCTATGCCTGTTATGTCAAATATGCAAACTGTATTATTCAAAACTGCTGTATCATTACTGATTTTTTTTAGGGATGGTTGTGTTGGCTTTACTACAAGTATTATAGGTATATCCATCTGTCTTTGTAGTTCTGTTGATTTTTGCATTATATATTTTGAAGCTATAATGGTAGGTACATAAATGCTTAAAAGTTGTAATTTACTGGCGAAGTGAGTCTTTTATTACTATGGGGTATTTCTCTTTATTCCAACTGTTTTCTCCAGGAGGGTTGGTAAACAATTACCAAGTTAAACATTTCTGGAATAAAATATCTTCAAATAAACTCAGCTGGTAGTACAAAGTTTCTTCTTGCAGCTCACTGAGAGAAGGAGGCAACCAGGTAAATGGCCTTTCTGGTATAGTTTTAGAAGTATTGCAGTAAAACGTGGTATTCTGTGATAGCCCTTAGAAGGTCAATTAACCTAGACTTGGTTGAAAAGGACATTTCCACGCCTGTAATCCCAGCACTTTGGGAGGCCGAGACGGGCGGATCACGAGGTCAAGAGATCGAGACCATTCTGGCCAACATGGTGAAACCCCGTCTCTACTAAAAATACAAAAAATAGCTGGGCATGGTGGCACGTGCTTGCGGTCCCAGCTACTCGGGAGGCTGAGGCGGAAGAATCGCTTGAACCCAGGAGATGGAGGTTGCAGTGAGCTGAGATTGTGCCACTGCGCTCCAGCCTGGCGACAGAGCAAGACCCCATATAAAAAAAAAAAAAAAAAAAAAAAAAAAGGACATTTCCAGAAGAGGTGCTATCTGAACTGCGTTTGAAAGTATGTCTAAGAGTTGGCCGTGAGAAAAAGAGGAAAGAAAGTAGAGGAGGGCAGAGGCAAGAAAGTGTGTGGTTGCTCGGGGACTTGTATGTTTCAGCTATTAAGTATGTCAAAAAGACTGAGGAGAAAGGATTTTTAAATGGACAAAAATGTTTCCAATTGCTTGCGATTTCAAGGTGTTTTTATATATTGGCAATTACGAATGAGTAACACTGTAGTGGAGAACTTCGAGCATTAATCTTTGTCTTTCTCCCCTACTAGTTCTTTAGGACAAATTGCTCAAAGTAGAATTATTTTAGCAAGGGGTACAGAACATTTTACTCAAAAAAGGGGGCATTTAATTTAAGATCATAGAAGGCTTTTAGAAATAAATTATGGTGGAGCCTAGTTTTGAGGGATGAGTCGGAGTCAGGTAAGATGAAGGTAAAGCATATAAATGCTGGGAAATCTCACGAGCACAGTGGAGAGTGAGTTGTTTGAGGGAATGGTAAATAATTTCTTATGAGTTGGCTTGGTACAAGGTGTAGTGAGTCATGTTGATATAGTGGGCTTAAATACAAACTAGGATTATACTTGATTCCATCAAAGAGCTTTAGTTAATAAAATAATAAAATGTCATTTTTTTCTTATTCTTATTTTTGGAAGTTCCTGGAATCCATTTGTACCAAATTCCCCAAATAATTATAATGATTATCTTTTGTATACTAGAACTCATTTTCTTCCATCTCTCCAGGTGATTTTAGCATCTGGAGCACATTTTTTGCCCTTCACTGCCCACCATCATACTAAGTAATATCTGCTTCCCTTTACTTCTTTTCTGTTCCTCCATATCCACACGTCCTAGGATGGTCCTTATTAAGTCTAAGGCCCAACTTCACCATTTAACAGCTGCATGATTCCTGACAAGCTGCTTGACCTCTCTTTGCCTCAGTTTCCTCATCATGACCTCAACTGTATTCATTATAAAATTGTGAGAATTAAATTGTGCATGTGAAAACACCCAGAATGTCTTTGCAGCACAATGACAATTATTTTCTCTCCCATTATGAATACACAGATTTGTTCAGGTTTAATATGCCTCTTGCTATAGTTTAGAGAAGCTTTACAAAGGTAAACCAAGGATAAACTGCATATCCTGAGCATCTTCTGTCTCAGAGGCAGCTACCCTCATTTTTTGGCAAAGTCCATGCTGCAGAGAGCATTTTACTTTTCTTTGATGGCTAGATTTGAGAAGAAAATGAGAATCTCAGCCTTTAAAGCTTTCCATTTATCAGCTTTTACACATTCAAGAAGCACTTTATTTTAATGTTACAATAGCATGTATTTCCTTCTGTTAGGTCACCTTTGCCTTCTTTCTGCAAGACCCTGTGCTCTTTCTTTTTCCCTCAATTACAAAAAAGAAGCCAAACTCTGGCTATTCCAGATACCAAAAGACGGCAGGCTAACTAATTTTGCCCAGACTTTCTGTGAAAGCTCCACATGTGCTACAGTATTGGGTTGCATAATTGATTTAATCTCTAATTTTAGAGGAACGCTGAACTCTTTTTGTGGGACTCTGCATACATTTCTCTAGGGCAAAAACTGTCCTACTTTTTTCTCTCTGGTATCTGTTTAGTGCTAGGCCATTTTTCCCCCCAAGACTCTAAACTACCCTCCGTGAAATAAATGAAATCACAGTTGGAAAATGGCTTACTGGACAGACTTAAAACCACAAGATAACAGCTACGCTATACACATTTACTTAACATTCTCATCCTCCCCTGCTTCCCTTCTTTCTGCTCTAGCACATCTTTATTTTCACTGAGATGATGCATCAGACTCTCAGCTGAGGAGTGGCATTTCCTACAAAGATCAGCAACACACCTTTGCTTCTTACTGGAAATACATAGGCTTGCTCACCCATTGACCTACTATATGTCTGTAGGTAGGCTTACTTACCTCTGTGAATCTTACTTTCAACAGAGTACTAGAGTAATGGCTGTGAAGGCTGAAATATAAAGATAGGTATGTAGCAAGCTTCAGACTTACCTTGTGCCTTTTGGCAAACCAGGTATATATGAAGCGTCGGCTGAGGTGAATGATTTTATGTTGCTCAAAGGACTAGCAACCAAAATGAAAACCATGGAATTGTAAGTTTACTAGTTATCTCGCTTTGTATTTAGCAATGTCATTTTTGGTTATCTCTTTGGGAATTTATAAACTGAAGAGTTACATTTGATAGCTGGTAGATTTTATGGAACGTGTCTGATTTGGTATATAATTTGAGGACTACCTTCCCACCAGTTACTTCTTAAACAGTTGACTTTAATATTTTTGTACTCTAAGACATATTTTCCGAAGAAACTAACCTTCCTTAGATCCATACTCATTAATACTATTCTGACAAATTCCCTGAACAATTCTCATACCATAGAAGTATGAATTTTCATATCAAACTCCACTGTTAACATCAGTAAAATAGGTCAGAAACAATTCCAAATGCTGTCTGAGTATCATAGCCTTATGTCTTTATGAGTCTTTATGCTGTTAAAAGAATTTAGTTTTAGAAAATAACCTGTTATCTGTTAAATAAACCCTTAGCATAAACAGACATTTGTTCAAATAGACTCTGTTACTTAATACAATTTTGGATCAATTTTGACAAGTCCCTTAACCTTTAAGCCTCTTTATGTGCAAGTATTTAAAACTGGGATGATAATTATACTGACTTCTCAGGTTTGTTGTGAGGAGTAAATGCTAAAATGCATATAAAGGAATTTGAAGGTTATCAAATCATAGACAGTATATCAGGCAGGTTTTGCTATAATAATGGTGTGTAACAAATAATCCCCAAATTTCAATGGTTTACAACAAGAAATATTTATGTGAGATTTGGTTGGACCTGGCTCCAGCTTGTGTGTTCTATTCAGGTGTGCTCTTTATGCCTCTTCATTCAGATATCAGAGGCTATTTAAGGAATTCTCCATTCATGGTAGAGAATAACATTGAAAGAGATGGCAAAAAACAAAACAAAACAACTTGCCAAGTCCCTTAAAGCATCAACTGAGAACTAATATTCCTATCACTTTCACCCAAATGTCATTGGCCAAAGAAAGTCATGTGACAGGATAAATATTAGTAGATCAGGAACATTTACTCTGCCCTAATAAAGTAAGAAAAGTGAATATCTGCCAAACAATACATCAGTCTCCTTCAAAGAAGTTTACTGAAACTTTTTTTGTACTCTTATTTTATCTACATGACCATTGACTCCTCCATATAGTCTACTTCACAGTATCTACATTGCATTCTTGAAATTATACAATTTCTCCCTCTCTTCCTTTTAATTTCAAATTGATTTGAATGATATACTTTTCTTTGTAAACAGGTACTTTAGAAAATCCCTTAGAAAAGGAACAAAAGCTTCTGATTCTCCTTAGAGCCTCAGAGGGAGTCTTCTGTGACCGTTTGAATGGAATTCGTATTGACCCAGGAACAATTGGTAAGAGTATAATATAGTTTTTATCAAAAATAAAATTCATGTGTGTGTATTGTGTGTTTGTGTCTGATAGAGAAATACCATTCACAGAACATGTGCTAAATTCCAAACACTCTTTTAGATAATTTATATATATGATTTCACTTACCAGCTCTCTTGTGAGCAGTGTCCATTTTAGAGATGTAAAAACTAGGACTCAGAGATAATAAACGACAGGCATTAAAACACACAGCTTTATGGTGTCAGAATTTAGATTTGTATCCAAATTAGTCAGATAACAAAGTTTAGACTAACTCACTATTATCAACTATAAATACTACGTGATTATTGATACATTTTACAACTAATAGATCTATAAATTGATAGGAAACATTCACTGTTGACAGTTTCTTTATCTGCTATTGCCACAATACCAAATCTTATTTTAAACTCATCTATGTAAAAGCACAGAAACAGACTGGTGTTGTATAACCATATGTATATATATCCCCAATAACTCAGTTTTAAGGAATAAGAGAATGTTCATCAGATTTTAAGTGTTTTCTCATTTTTTCTATGTAGGCATTACTAATTTTGTAAGTAAAGAGGAATAACTCTTTGCATAAAGCCATTTTCTTTAAGAATGTTCATATTTTTCTTTTAGTTTTTTTTCCTCTCATTTAATAGTTGAAATAAGTTTACTATATTCTCTTTCTTCCTTTTCCGTCCTTCCTTCCTTTCTTTCTCTTTCCTTCCATCCTTCCCTCCTTTCTTTCTTGCTTTCTTTCAACAAAGTTTTGCTCTTACTGCCCAGGCTGGAGTACAATGGCGCAATCTTGGCTCACTGCAACCGCCACCTTCCAGATACAAGCGATTCTCCTGTCTCAGTCTCTCAAGTAGCTGGGATTACAGGCATGTGCCACCATGTCTGGATAATTTTTTCTATTTTTAGTAGAGACAGGGTTTCACCCTATTGGTCAGACTGGTCTGGAACTCCTGACCTCAGGTGATCTGCCTGTCTTGGCCTCCCAATATTATTCTTTTAGATACTGTATTATCACATAGCTTAAATATGTTATTATCATATTTAATAACATGTTATTGTCATATTTAAGCTATGTGACAATACAGTATCTAAAAGAATAATAATTATGTTAAATATGTTATCATATTTACGCTATATGGCAGTGCAATATCTAAAAGAATAATAAAGTATAGTGAACTTATTTCAGCTATTATATAAGTGAGAAAAAAATAAAAGAAAAAAATATGAACATTCTTAAAGAAAATTTATTGTTAATTTCCTTGGATTTTCCTTTAGATACATTGCTATGTTGGAGGTTTTCAAATAAGCCACCTTACGTTGTGACAAAAGAGCAAGGACCATCCTTTCTGAGATTTCTGAATACTATGAGATATAAATTTAATATTCATTAGCAGTCAATGGCTCCCTCTCTGGACCTCAGTACTCAATAAAATGGAGACAATATTGTTAGGACAGTATGAAGTTTGTTAACTTAGTTCCATAATATATAATGATTGTCAGATAATACTTTGATGGCACTTTATTATAGTTTTCAAAGGGTTTTGTTCCATACATGTTATTTGTTTTATCTTTCTATTAAGAAGAGGCTCAAGAATATTTTAATTTTTCCAAGCTGACAAACTAGATGGATTATAATAAAAACATTTGATCTCCTTTTGCCTGTAGTATCCACTCTGTTCTGTGAATGCTAACACTGGAACAAACTTTCTGTTAGGACTATCCACAGATGCCTGCTCTGATCCCTGATCCTGGCCATATGGTCAAACTAGTGTCTCTGAAATTTTCTTTGATACTAAATTGAAATAAAGAATTCTTTCACTGCATGCTCAAATTTTTATAGTATCATAAGTAGTTGACAATCCTATTAAATCATTTATAATCTTCTTGAAACAACTAAGAAATGGTGTCATATTACAGTAAACCGTTGAAGATTGGAAATGACCAAAAAATCTGCTTTTCTGGTCAATTGAATTTTCTGTATAATTCAAATTTAAGGACATGAACTGCTTTTTGTTATAAATGTTTTGGTTGGAAATCTCTTTAAATTACTTCAGGATCCTTCTTAGCCTAGTTTACTTAGCCTATAATGAAAAAAGATGGATTTTTGTTTTGGATGATGATGTCTTATAAAATATATAAATGTTATTATGAAAGATTGGTTTCAGGATATGTCCTGAAAATGGGATTTTTTTTATATCCATTTATCCTGATTTTAGTTTTATTATCTTCTGACATTTTCATAGATGGTATATGGAAAAAATATAAATGTTGATATAAATGATTGGTTAAGTTTTAATTAATTGGGATTTTTTGGTGTATATCAGATGAAAACCCAAGGCATATAATTTGTACCTTAGTGGTTTTCTGCTTCTTTTATTTCTATGTTTTCTGATGAAAATTGTAAAATTGTAAAATTTTTGGATTAGTGACTTGCAATAAAATTGGGTGCACCAATCCAGGGATATGCAGACAATACATTTGGGTGCAGGAATAAAATATTAAAACTTTTATTCAAATATATATTAGTATATTCGTATACATGTCTATTTTTTATCTAAAATAATATAAATATCTAAGTTATCTAAATAAAATATACATGTGCTTAGAGTACATAATCACATTTTTTCTTTTACTGCTGAGATTCATGGTCAAAACATTCTTAAACCACTAGAATATGAGGAATTATGCCTAATATTGTTGAAAATGGCAATAAAATGTATAAGAGGAAAGACTTGAAAAAATAAAGTTGGGCTGTTCCCAACTTTATTTTATTTATCCTGGTAAAAATAAAGTTGGGCTGTTCCCAACTTTTATTTTATTTATCCTGGTAAACCAGGATAATTGAATATAAAATAATCTATTAATATAATTTACCTTAATATTGGATGTGAAGATTAAGAACATGACCAATTTGGCACAAAATGGAAATATATTTAATAAAATTCAGCAAACATTCTTAGAATAAAG
>CAUYQU010095039.1:0-18888 GCA_963574635.1 Cheracebus regulus | reverse complement strand
AGCATCAGTTATCCTAAAAACTTACCAAAAAGTAAAGAATATTACAACAATGAAGAATTTACATCAACTAATGGGCAAACAGCTAGTTAGCCTTAAATAACAGTATTAAATTCACATATATCAATATTAAGCCTAAACTTAAACAGATTAAATGCCCTAATCAAAACAAACAAACAGACAAACTGAATAAAAAGTTAAAACCCATCGGTATGCTGTATTTAGACCTTTCTTATAGGCAAGGGTACACAAAGACTTAACATAAAGGCATGGAGGAAGATCTACTAACTTAATGGAGAGCAAAAAAAAAAAAAACAATTTGAACACAGACTTGGAACAAGCAAATTGAATAAATATTTACAGAACTTACCACCCCATATCCACAAAACATATATATTTTTTCAATATTATATCATACCTATTCTAAAAGTGATCACATAATAGGAAATAAATCTCTTTTTAGTAATTGCACAAGCATTTCACAGATTTAAATGAAATCCTGAGCAATAGAGCAAGATTCTCACTCTCTCTCCCCCTTTCTCTTTCTCTTTTTTTTCTTTTATTCTTCTTTTTTCTTTCTCAAAAAAAAAAGAATTAGAATATATAGATTCATAAAAATTTGTTTAAAGCATACAGATTGAAATAGAATAAAGAAATCTATGTAGACAACTTCATTAGAATATATAAAGATTCATAACAATTTGTTTAAAGCATACAAATTGGGGTAGAATAAATAAACCTATGTAGACAACCTCAAAGGAGTTACAAAAAACGCCAAGAATTAGTAAGTGACTTCAGCGAGGTCATAGGATACAAGGTCAATATACAAAAATCAATTGCTGGAATTCTGCTTCTGGGTAAATGGAGTAGATATCCTGTTCCCTGTTCTTCCCACTAAAAGTACAACTAAAAACTCTTGACACAACAAACATAAGAAGACTCTGAATGGTGAAGATAAGAAGGCAGACAGGGTAGAGACCTCAGTACCCAAGGAACTACATGACAGTAGGCTCTTTGGGTTTTCTTTTTGCCTCAAATATCCTAAACTTGGAGCTAAAGGAGCTGGCAACCCAGAAATGCCAATGCATGTGGACAAACAAAAAGCCCCAACAAATTCCTGCTCTCTCTAGCCAATGGATCAGGAAAGGGGCACTCTGCCAAGATGGAAAACTTTTAGGCAATAACCGCTCTATTCCAACCAAACACCACAGAAAAAAATGTGTGGCCCAACTCCATCATGCCAACAAAAACTGAGTGGGGAACGTAAACCTCTACCGTCAGTTGTATAATTCAATACAGTCAATCCAATCTATCATCTGTATAATGCAATACTAATTAGTTAATTTGTATTTACAACCCAAAGTATAAAATAAATATCCATGAGCTCATATTGATACAAATAAATGAATGAATGAATGAATGAATAAACAAACAAACAGGGAAGAGCACCTTAATCTCCCATACAGAAGAACTCCAAATAACTTATGTAGATACTGCCTCTTCAAGGAGGTGGAACTTAACTCCCCATCCCTTGAGTGTGAGCTGCACTTACTGCTTTGTTTGCCAAGAATGTGGAAAGGTGGGTGTATTAGTCTGTTCTCACGCTGCTATAAGGATTTATCTGAGACTGGGTAATTTATAATGAAAGAGGTTTAATTGACTCACAGTTCTGCACAACTAGGGAGGCCTCAGGAAACTTACAATTGTGGGAGAAGTGGAAACAAACACATCCTTCTTCACATGGTGGCAGCAAGGAGAAGTGCATAGAGAAGTGGGAGAAAAGGCCCTCATAAAACAATCAGATCTCGTGAGAACTCACTCATTATCATGAGAATAGCATGGAGGTAATCACCCCCATGATTCAATTATCTCCCATGAGTCCCTCTCACCACACGTGGGGATTATGGGAACTATAGTTCAAGATGAGATTTGGGTGGGGACACAGCCAAACCATATCAGTGGGGAAAGAACTTTACAGCAAAGAAATCTGGCAAACACTTCCTTAGCCTTGTGATAAAGGTTAACATCATCAGTGATAAGTCACATAGATAGCATGTAGACTTGATACAATGTTATGAGAATGGCGCTTTATCTCTGTGGTCTCCATCCCCAAAAGACATAACCCCATTCTAATCATGAAAAAAATATATTAAACAAACCCTATTTGAGGGACAGTCTACAAAATACCAAACCAGTACTCCTCAAAACTGTTTAGGTCATCAAAAATAAAGGAAGTCTGAGAAACCATCAAAGACCAGAAAAGGATAAGAAGACATATGACAATTAAATGTAATATGGTATCTTGAATAGGATCCTGGGACAGAAAAGGGGCATTAGGTAAATAAAAAATAGTGAAATGCACTGGGGCCTGTCAGGGGGGTGGGTGCGGGTGGGTGGGAGGAGGGAGCGCATCAGGAAAAATAGCTAATGCATGCTCGGCTTAATACCTAGGTGATGGGTTGATAGGTGCAGCAAATCACCATGACATGCATCTATGCAACAGACCTGCACATCCTGCACAGAATGTAACTTAAAAAAGATTAGCGAAATGTGAATAAGCTATGGAATTTAGTTAATAACAATAATTATTGATAACTATTAATAACATAATTGTCACAACTATGTCTTAGTTGTGACAAATGTATCATTAGTAATGTAAGATGTTAAGAATAGGGGAAACTGAGTGAAGGGCATATTAGAAACTCTCTATCATTTTTGCAACTTTTATGTAAATCTAAACCTATTCTAAAATTAAGTTTATTAAACAGAAGTAGTGACTGCATTGGATTGAAGCACATTCACAGTGATGCTAACGATAACATACCTTTGTCGATCACCACTGAATGTCGCTAAGGAATCAATTTGTTACTCACAAAACTAATATAGAGAAAAAAATGAAACATTTACCCTGCCTTTTCTGTATACGTTGTGACTCAGAGTAAGCAAATAACTGATGAGGAAAAGTTCCTACTTACAGAAGAATTACAAGTAATAAATGCAGAGGAAATGTTAACATTAGAAAAATCACCCATTTTGCAATTCCTTAATGAAATCATAGATCTAGGCAATGATTAGTAGGTAAAAAGCTGAGAAAGATCTTTATACTAGGGGGATAGGCTGGCATCACTTGAACCCACTGGTCAATATTACCATCAATCTAAACAAGATATGCAGACTTAATGTACCTCATAATGTGATGCAGTAGGAAGTACATAGCACTGTCAGTTATCCTCGTCTAAAAATTTACACTGACTCTAATCAAACTTCTAAGTCTACGTATTGGTTCATAGGAAATAAAGGGGACAAAGCACAGGTTAAACAATTTCACAAGGTGCCAGGCACGGTGGCTCACACTTGTAATCCTAACACTTTGGGAGGCTGAGGATTGCTTGAGGCCAGGAGTTTAGGACTAGCCTGGGCAATATAGCAAGATCCCATCTCTACAAAAAAATTTTTAAAAATTAGCTGGGTGCAGTGGTACATGCCTGCGGTCCCAGCTACTTGGGAGGCTGAGGTGGGAGGATCACTTGAGCCCAGGAGATCCAGGCTGCAGTGAGATGTGGTCACACCACTGTACTATAGCCTGGAGTCACAGAGCAAGACCCTGGTCAGGGGGAGGGGAGGAGAGACCCAGTGACAGAAAAAGGGAGGATGGACTATTATAGAATAAGAGAGAATTAAGAAGCCTTATCAAATAAGTATCATGGGTGGACCCTTGTTTGTTTGTTTGTTTATAGGTAGGGTCTCTTTCTCTGTGACCCAAGCTGGAGTGCAGTGGTGTAATCATGGCTCACTGTAGGCTTGAACTCCTAAGCTCAAGTGATCTTCCTGTCTCCATCTCCCAAAGTGCTGGGATTACAGGCGTAAGCCACTGCACCTGGCATGTGGACTGTGTTTGGATCCTGATCTGAACAAACCAACTGTAAAAAGATATTTTGAAAACAATTGTGAAAATTTGGATGTGAACTCGCAATTAAGGAATTATTGTTAATTTTGTTGGATGTGATGATGGCATCGTGGTTATGCTTTTGTAAATATCCTTATCAGTTTTTATCAGTTATCGATGCATACCAAAGTAGTTTCTGTGACATTTTCTTTAAAATCTTCCAGCCAGATGAAAAGAAATAATGACTGGAGACTAGATGAAATAAGATTGGCAAAATGATCATTGTTGAGGCTGGGTAATGGTACACAGGTATTCATTATATTTTTCTCTCTTATTTTGTGTACAATTGAACATTTATATAATAAAAAAGAGGTCTAGACTAGGTGTATGAGACCTGGATTACATTCTCTAATTTGTCCATAATTGACTGTGTGATCCTGGCCAGGTTACTTCATTACAGTACTGCAACTCTCTCCTCAGTAACATGGAAATAATAACTGGTTAAAATTTATCATGTTCACCATATGCCTAGAATTATGCCAAGTAGTACAAAGGAATAAAAGAACTGTACATATCTCACCTATTCTCCTATCTATTCTTGAAACATCAGGGTTGGGGAGGTGGAACAGGAGGAGAGGAAACAGGCCCTTTGGAAATGTAGAATATTATAAAGAAGAAAACTACCACCTCTAATCCCACCATGCAGCAATGACAAATAATGATCTTGGTATTTATACATCCTCCAGACATTTTTCTGTAAATACAACATAGATATGTCTTTTAAAAATTTTAGACTGAACTGTATGTGTTCTTTGTAGCCTGGCTTATATGTAGTATCATATCCTCTGGGTAATTATATTAATGTATATGAAAGTATTGCACATATATAAGCCTGATCTAGTTTAATTTTCTTCCCACAGTTGTGGGAAGAAACTACAACCAGCCTTTTAATGAATGTGTACCATGTGTGCAAAAGGATAGTTATCTCTGGTTTGAACTCTTGCAGCTGATCTCCTGGCTTCTCGTTTTGCCCTGCTCTAATTCATCCTTCACACAAACACCAAAATGATCTTCTTGAAATAGCCCTAAGGAAGTTAACTTCTCTACTTGAAAACCTTCAATGCAAGAGGTTATGTGCTGTCCAATTCCATTTATATGGCATTCTCAAGAAGACAAAATATATAAAAATTACCCAGGCGTGGTCACACACACCTGTAGTCCTAGCTACTCGGGAGGCTGAGGCAGCAGAATTTCTTGAACCCGGGAGGTGGAGGTTGCAGTGAGCCAAGATCTCGCCACTGTACTCCAGCCTGGGCAACAGAGCAAGACTCTATCTCAAAAAAAAAAAAAAAAAAAAAGACAAATTGATAGGAACAGAGAACATATCAGTGGGTGCCAGGGTTTAGGGATATGGGAAGGGTGTGACTATGAAGGGCTAGCACCAGGGAATTCTATGGGGTATCAGAATTGTTCTGTGGCGTGATTGTAGTGGTGGTTACATAAATCTATACATGTGTTCAAATTCATAGAACTGTATGTTATCCCACACTCTCAGTTTTCCTACATGATAATTTTTTTTAAAGCTTTCAATAGTTCTCTCATTGCTTGTAGATTTAAATTCAGGAGTTTGGGCCAGTATATTGAAAGCCTTCCATGGTTCCCCCCAACTCTGCTCTGCCAGACTACTTTTCCGCCCTCATTTCTCACTGCACCTTATCCCTAATGCATACTCTATTCCAACCATACTGTAACTACTTGGTGATCAGTGAACATATTTCATGACCTTTGACACTTCCGTGTCTTTGCTTGTAATGTTCTCTCTGCTAAAATGCAGCCCCACCCACCATCCCCAATGGAAACCCTACTTATCCTTCAAGGCTTAGTTCAAATCTCACATCCTCTACATACTTCCTCATCTCCTCAATCAGAATTGAATCTCTTTCCCCAGTGCTCCCACAGCACTTTGTTTAGATTTCATTGCCTAACTCTGTTCCAATAACCAGGCAATAAAACCCCAAACCTCACTTAGAGGTATCCATCACATGAAACATTTGCATTCCTTCCATGCCTGTCTCAGTAACCAATGCCCCACTGGCTTCCAGGCCAGGCCACACCAATAGGCTTTAGATTTGCCCGGTTATTTACCTCCCCATCCTTCCAACCCCAGCTTTCAACTTCATTCTTAATTAATAAGTTCCCGCTTTCCTGCTCTGGTGCTGAATTCCTGGCTTGGCCCTCTCAGCACATGATTCTTCCATGCCACTCCCAGGGAAGTTCAAGTTTTCTGACCTGGCTATGCCTGTTTAATCCTACTCTCCTGGCTGGGAGACAGGGAAGCTTGTCCAGCAGGTGTTGATATCTGAGGGCAGAGGCTGGAAGAAGGAATGTCTTATTGGTAAGTGAACCATTCCAATGGAGACAAGCAAGTTGGAAAGCCAAGTGAGGCAGGTAGAAGTTGGTAAACCAGAGAAGCAGAGCCAAATGGGTCAGGAAAGCATGAAAGGCTGGAACTCAAAGCTAAGAATATAAGCACATGGAGGGCAGGGAACCATATAGAGCAGGGTAAGCCATGAGCTGGTTTGGATAAATATTAGAAATAGAGGCCTTTTGCCTATATTCTGTGTGATGTGTGAATAGATCTGCCCCCACTTAAAGAGCCAACAATGAGTATAAAATGCTCACTGACTTCAGTCCTACCCAGTCCAGACCATGGGTCTCAACATCTATGGGAGGCAGTACAGTAAAATGGAAAGAATATGAGCTTTGGAATAAGACCAGGGCTTAAATTCTGGCTCATTGGGTTAGTAGTTGTGTGACCTTGGGCAAGTTACTCTCAGCTTCAACTTTTTTATATGAAAAAGAGAGATAGCATCTACCTCACAGAGTCATTGTGATGATAAAATGAATCTATATAAATGATCCAAGATGGTCCTTGGTATCTCATATGCACTCAACAGATGATAGCCCCCTTCCTTCAAAGGCACCTATCATAACTGGCCTTGTCCTTCCAGTTAGTTGAATGAAGCACGTCTCTATCTTCAGCCAGATCTTAAACTTGCTGAGGGAACACACTGCGTGTGAATCATTTTCATATGTATTTACTTTTAAAGCAATATATCTTTGTGATTACAAATATCATGTAAATGTTGCAAAACACTAAACACGGGAGAAATCTAGTAATCTCTCTCCCTTTCCCAAACAGAGAACTGCTGAAAAGATCTTGAAACATTTTCCTCTAACCCCACCCCCATATTGTTGGTTTTGTATTTTACAAAAATAGGATCATTGTTAACATATGATTCTCAAAATAATTCTAAAACAAAGAAACATACGTTTCATACAAACAGAGAATTCATATGTATCAAAGATTTATTTAACATTGAGGAGGAAACCAGTAAGATAGCAGCCAACTCAAAAGAGAATATGAAAACTAGTATTCTATATATAGTCAGTAAAAAAACCAAAGGAATGCTAAAATAAGATTGTTAAATTAGAATCAAAGCTGCTTAATGTTCTATGGGGCAATAAGAACCAAAATAGTGGTGTCTTTTAAAAAATAATTTAATAAACATATAGTTTACTAAATAGTTTTATTTCTATAAAGATACGTTTAAAATTACAATTTTAGGCCAGGCACAGTGGCTCACGCCTTTAATCCCAGCACCCTGGGAGGCCAAGGTGGGCAGATCACGAAGTCAGGAGTTTGAGACCAGCCTGACCAACATGGTGAAACCCGTCTATAATAAAAAAAAAAAAAAAAAAAAAAATTACAATTTTAGAGCTAAGACGGTTCTATTAAATCAATTGTCACTATTAACATAATTGTCTGTTGCATCCAATAATGTTATATTCCAGGTTTTTCTTTTTAAAAAGATCATTTTATAGAGCAGTTTTAGGTTCACAGCTAAACTGAGAGGAAGGCAGAAAGATTTTCCATATATCCCCTCCCCCCACAAGTGTATAGCCGCCTTCTTTGTCAACATCCCTCATCATAGTAGTGCATTTTTTGCAATTGATGAAGATACATTGACACATGAATGTCACCCAAAGTCCATAGTTTACATTAGGGTTCACTCATGATGTTGTACATTCTATGGGTTTGAACAAATATATAATGATATGTACCTACCAATGTAGTATCATACAGAGTACTTTCACTGCCCTAAAAATCCTCTGTGCTCCACTTATTCATCCCTCACCTTCTCCCTGCGGTGTCTTCTTTAGGTGGACAGAAAACAATGTCACTGCATCTTGCCAGTTTTTCAGAGTTGTAAAATCACTGGACTCTCATCAATTGTGTTAAATTGCAATTCTCTAGACCTAGAGAGTTGGATGACCCTCAGAGAGGCCTGTTAAAAAATGATCTTAACATGACATTAAAGCGTCAACTAGTCATCTTTCCTTTTGTATTAGTTTCCTAGTGCTGCTGTAATAAATTACTAAAAACTAGGTGGCTTAAAACAACACACATTTATTCTTTCAACAGTTCTGGAGATCAGAAGGTAGAACTCCGTTTCACAAGGCTGAAGTCAACATGTCAGCAGGGCTATGTTCCTTCTGGAGGTTCTATGAGAGAATGTTTCCATGCTTTTTCCAGCGTCTGGAGCTGCTTTCTTGCATTCCTTGGTTTGTGGCCTCTTCCTCCATCTTTAAAACCAACAGCATGGCATCTTCAAATCTCTCTGTCTCTATCTTCACATCACCTTCTCTCTTATAAGGATCCTTGTGATTACATCAAGCACACCTGGATAATTCAAGGTAATCTCCCTATTTCAAGGTAAACTGATTTGCAACCTTAATTCCCCCAGCCATGTAACATAACATATTCACAGGTTCTGAGAAGCAGGACATGAAGATCTTAAGGGAGGTTGTGGGGAGGAGTCATTATTCCTCCCGTCTCACCCTTGCTTCCAAAGTTTGAATGATTCTTTATAGCCTCATCTTACTGATTTTATTCTTCAACTTGCTTTTGTCACTTTTTAAATTTTTCTTTTTAATTTTTGAGACAGGGTCTTGCTGTATTGCCCAGTCTGCGGTGCAGTGGTGTGATCATGGTTCACTGCAGCCTCAATCTCCTGAGCTTAAGTGATCCCCCCACCTCAGCCTCCCAAGTAGCTGAGACTACAGGTATACCCCACCATGCCTAGCTGATTTTTCTTTTTCTTTTTAGTGGAGTTGAGGTCTCATTCTGTTGCCCAGGCTGATCTCAGATTCCTAGGTTCAAGCAATCCTCCTATCTCAGCCTCCCAAAGTGCTGGGATTATAGGCATGAACCACCATGGCTGGCCTGTCCCTTATCTTTTCATTCAACACATACTGTATGCAGCTACCCCATTCCTCTTAATGGCTAGATGGTATTTCAGTTATGGAATTGTTAGAGTTTAGTCATTTTCTCATAGATGGAAATTTAAGTTATCAGTTTTTCAACATTATAAATAGTGGGGCAATGAACACCCCTATGCATAACTCTTTGTGTAATTGTGACTATGTTTCCATAGGAAAATTTTCCGGAGGTTAAAATTCTGAAAACAATATATGTCAATTTAATTATAACAAATCACCTTTCAAAATGTACATCAATATCTCACACTCATACCAATAATGTGTGAACCTGTTTGTCTCCCACATCTCTTACACTAGGTATATGGAATTCATTTTTAAGTCTTTCAAGATCTATACAGCACTTTGAGATATCCATATAGGTTTTATTGGCAAAAAATAAAAGCTTAATCCTTGGTGAATTGAAAGATAAAACAATGCAAATCCATGTGTACAACTCAGAGGGCTTATCCAAACAATGATGTATCGGTGAACACATAATGTGTGTAAATGTGCTTTTCATATTATAAAGTGCTATTCAGAGAATTATTTTCATGTGTGGAGTGTGTGTGTGTGTTTTGTTTTGTTTTGAAAAAAAAAAAACTACACTCCAAAAACAAACAAACACTCCAGCCTGGATTGTAGTGGTGTGATCTCGGCTCACCACAACCTTTGCCTCCCGGGCTCAAGTGATTCTTGTGCCTCAGCCTCCCAAGTAGTTGTGACTACAGGTGTGCACCACCATGCTCGGTTAATTTTTTTGTATTTTAGTAGAGATAAGGTTTCACCATGTTGCCCAGGATGGTCTCAAACTCCTGAGCTCAAGTGATCCACCCGCCTTGGCCTCCCAAAGTGCTGGAATTACAGGCGTGAGCTACTGCACCTGGCTGAAATGTGTTTCTTTTCATACTTAGTTCACATATCTCATGCAGGTTGGCCTCACTACTTTCCAGTTTCACATGGTTTACGTTCTTTTGCCAAGACTCAACATATTTCCACTGTACACCCCAGGGGCTCTAAGGTCTAAAGTGTGTAACTGATTGTGCCAATCCTTCAGGAGAAAAGACATAATAAGATTATGGACATATGTGTCCGCTGAAGATAGTAAGAAAGCCCAATAACAAAGGCTTCAGAGAACAAGGCTTCAGAGAACCACTCTTGAGTAGGTATTTCGCAGGGTCCAGAGTCAGCCAATTTTGTACTAAAGAATTTCTTAGATATAGAGCCCCATGGGCTTAGATGGAAAGTCCTGGTGAGTACCCTACCCCACAGATGCCTGCCCTATCCTCACCCTGGAAAGTGACAATAAACTCTGTAATGTTAAGGACCATAACCAAATGAGGTGCAAGCATGAAGGGGTTAGCTGAAAGGGCACTGAAGGTTGACCTATGCTCTAGAGAGGGGCATTATTCTCTACAGTCCACTTCTCTTGGCTTGCTCTAGAACTAGAAACTAGCTTCTCAGCAGGAGTAAGAGCAGTGCTAGCAAGAGAAAGTGGAAGGAAATGGGCTTCAGCACTGGTCTGATTGGTTGTTCCTGGAGTCAGAGTTCATAGATACCTTAACAGGAACTGCTCTCTCCAGTTTTCTTCCCACAACCATGGTTTGAAAGGTGTGTAAGGAGGGGCATACAGGAGTTACAATTCTGAAACTAGAAAAGAAATGGGCCCCTCTATCATCCTTCTCCTCACTTTCCCAGTACAAATCTACAAGTGCATGTGAGCATACACTCAGCTTTCATCCCAGGCTTTTTAGGACTTCTCTCTGTAGAGAGAATTCAGTGGTGCCTCCTGATAAGGAGTGTTTAGGAGGAAACATTGTTTGGGATGAACCTGGCCATAGCTCAGAAAATACTGCTGAAACCACTAACACATTATAATGCTTTCACAAAGGACCTAAGAGAATTTAGAGGCTTGTGCCATGAAGAAGAGTGTAAGCTCTGGAGCCTGAGGGCATAGGACTGAATCCTGTCTCTGACACTAGCTGTGACCTTGGACAGGCCTCTTAACCTTCCTATGCCTTAGAATCATCTGTAAAATGGGAAGTAACAATACCTACCTCATAAGGATTGTCATGAAGATTGAATGAAATAATGCATATAGGTTGGGCGCAGTGGCTCACACCTATAATCCCAGCACTTTGGGAGACGGAGGTGGGTGGATCACCTGCAGACAGGAGTTCAAGACCAGCCTGGCCAACATGGTGAAACCCTGTCTCTACTAAAAATACAAAAATCAGCTGGGCATGATGGTGGGTGCCTGTAATCCCAGCTACTTGGAAGGTTGAGGCAAGAGAATTGCTTGAACCTGGGAGGCGGAGGTTGCAGTGAGCTGAGATCATGCCATTACACTCCAGCCTGGGCGACAGAGTGAGACTCCATCTCAAAAAAAAAAAAAAATGCATATAAAGCACCAGTACCATGTCAGGAATATAGTAAGTGCTCATAAATATAAGCTATTATTTAGTTCTCCCACAGTGCCTCACAGTCCTATGCCCATAGTCTTTAAAGTTCTTGTGGAGCAAATAAAATTGAAAACTATTATTATTTTCTTTTTCTAACATGTAAATTCCCCAATACTTAGCGTACCAAATTTCCAATAATATGAGAATAGCTGTTGTTACAATGGCCTACTTCTTTTCCCCAAACTTCATAGTTCTGCCTGCCTTTTCCAGAAACCATTTGCTGGCCCTATCTCTGCCTCCTCTCCACTCTGCAAGACTTGTCTCTACACATGTACCCTATGTTGCTTTAAGGTTTCAGAGAGTACTGCGCGGTATCAGCTCGTGGGGCTCTCAGACCCAAAAATTGTGAGCATTTTCACACTCCAGGGGCTGCTACTGGTGGCTCTGCGGCAGTCACCATGCTACAGAACGAATATATTAAATTACACCATAAACACTATGGATACCATTTGGATTAACATGAGAAAAAGAGAAAGAAGGAAAGTCAAGAGGCTCATGAACATTCAAAGATGATTGCAAAGAAAATGACTGGTCTGAAGGCTAAGTTTTACCATAAATAGCGCCATGCTGAGAAAGTACAAATGAAAAAGATTATCAAGATGCATGAAAAGAGAAATACCAAACAAAAGAATGATGAAAAGACTCCACAGGGAGCAGTAGCTGCCTATCTGCTGAACTGAGAGGGACAATCTCGAGCTAAAGTACTTTCCAATATGATTAAACAGAAACAAAAAGAGAAGGCGGGAAAATGGGAAGTCCCTCTGCCTAAAGTCTGTGCCCAGGGAGAAACAGAAGTATTAAAAGTTATTCAAACAGGAAAGAGAAAGAAGGCATGGAAGAGGATGGTTACTAAAGTCTGCTTTGTTTGAGATGGCTTTACAAGAAAACCACCTAAATATGAAAGATTCACTGCATTTCAAGTAAGCCCATGTAACACATCCCGAACTGAAAGCCACCTTTTGCCTACCAATACTTGGTGTAAAGAAGAATCCTTCATCTCCACTGTATACAACTTTGGGTGTTATTATCAAATGTACTGTCACTGAGGTAAATGTGAGCGAATTGGACCTTGTGATGCAAGGAGGCAAAGTTATTTGGGGAAAATATGCCCAGGTTACCAACAATCCTGAAAATGATGAATGCATAAATGCAGTCCTACTGGTTTGACAGCAATTTCATATAAAAGTATTGAGGACTACACACCAATTGAAAAAACTGCCATTACTGTGATGTTTCTGAATACTACCAAACAGCCTTGCATCTCTGCAATCATCAAAGGATTTATTAAATTGTAAACATTAAAATGGTCTTTTAAAAAAGATTTCAGAGAATAAAAAGAGAGTAGTCAATTTTAAGTGTTTGCAAATGGACGGGAGCATGCGCCCTGTCCCACTACCATATTTCACAATTCCATCTTCTCCTGTGTATCTGGAGGACTTTTGCAGAACAAAGGCCACCATCTATAGGAAGTTCTAAGGGTTCATTTACATAACGTATCACTAGAGTCTTTTCTCCTTGGGTGAGTGCAGCAGGTTTTTCAGGTCAGAAGCTGCTCCACACCCCTAAACTGCCTGCATTCCCAGGATGTTAAGTCACTGAGGAAGCTGGGGAGGATACGCGGAAGGAAAATTTTGCCTGGTCCAGTACTGAGGCAAACTTTTTGCCTTGTGTAGCTCCATTCTATCTCGAATTGACCTGCCTAGGTCAGTGTGTGTACATTTTCATAGCACCACTCCTTAATTAGCTGAGTCACAAGGCTTTTATGGACCAAATTACTGTTCCATGCTGCTCCTGCTCTTATTTGAGGGCACGGTAAATACTGGGGAGAAATTATTGCTTGAATTCCAAAGAAATGATGTGCTCTTCTGAAGGTCTGATAGATTATTTCTTTCAGGTTCACCTTGAATAACATAGTTAGAAGACAGCAGGTAAGCTTTATATGACAATAACCTATGTCTCTTCATCATGAAAAATGGAATGAGGGAGTTGGGGTTGAAAACAGGAGCTCTCCACTGATTCAAAGCAAGTCTATATACTCTCCCCCAAATTAAGTATGCAGTCCTTTTAGCCCCAAACAGTGGCTGATGAAGGGAAACCATGCTAGCCATATCAAGAAATAAGATAATTGTGGTTAATAGCCCTGCTACTTAGAAGAGAGAGCTCTCTCAACATAATGTCCTGACATTTGATAAGAGGAGAGGAAATGACTAATGGTAAATTCTTAGCATGCTACCAAGAATAAAATTGGATGAGGATGGGAAGTCCTAGGTCAGATTGTTCACAATTTCTTGAAGTACTGTGGTGGGCACAACTGGTACACGCTACTAGGAGTTCTTGTAATTTTCCTGGTCTGTGAGGGGCAAGCATTAGTTGGGTAAAAGCTGGGACATTTGGTCCCAGTAGGCAGTGGCCACAGTAACTTCAATCCCCTGGTTAGCTCAGAGGTAGCTGGCTGACATTCCTATTGAAATACACAACTGATATGAGATGTAAGCATTGAGACATAGGAGAAAAGGAGACATGCATTCATCCACGGGGGGTATAGGAACGAATAGAGGGTTGATAAACATATGCTCCTTATTATACAGTAAAATCCTGGCCAGGTGAGGTGGCTCACACCTGTAATTTCAGCACTTTGGGAGGCCAAGGCGGGTGGACCACTTGAGGTCAGGAATCCGAGACCAGCTTGGCTAACATGGTGAAACCTCATCTCTACTAAAACCCCAAAAATTAGCCAGGCATGGTGGTGGGCGCCTGTAATCCCAGCTACTTGGGAGGCTGAGGCAGGAGAATCGCTTGAACCCAGGAGGCAGAGGTCACAGTGAGCCAAGATCACACCACCGCACTCTGGTCTGGGTGACAGAGCGAGACTCTGTCTCAACAAGGAAAAAAAAAAAGGAAAATCCTGTAGGCAGAAACCAGTATTGATGGTGATTTAATGTGATCTTGTTTCCCTCCTCTGCCTTCACTCTACCTTGGAGTGTTAGTCACTCATCCCAATCCATAATTACCTTCTCTGTCCCCTAAACACACACACACACACACACACACACACACACACACACACACACACACACACACACACACAAATGAAACTCAGGACAACAGTAGACACAAAGCAGTCTTCATTTCTTCTACACATCAGAAACATTGTCAATTACAGTTCAACTTCTCTGAGGTCCACATCAAGTACTAAAATACCAAGAGCACAGAAAAGCTGGGTTGGAGGAAATCTCTGCTCATGAGGCAGTAAGTGAGAGGTTTTACTCAACGATTCCACTAGACAAGCTAGAGGCCCATGCAGGTCCCTGAGAAAAAGAGTCATTTTGGCTTATGCCCTGAAGGAATCCTACTCTGCACTTTTTCCTCAGAGTGTGCCTATGAAGTGCCTCTGCTGAATGACCACTAGTAAAATCCTGACAGAGAGCTAATTTGTTTGGGAAGCAATTCTTTTAATAGTGGAGATTTTCTTCTCAGACAGAGCTTCTCACTGGAATTAAAAAGACTCCAGCCACACTGACAGTTGCAGGTTCCACATCAGTCAGACTGTTACCTGGGAGGTACTCTTAACTGGTAAGCTGTCATATCTTCTGATCAGTCAGGATATATTCTAGTGGGACTCTGGGACTTCAGCTCAGCCCAGGAAAGCTCAGAAATGCATCAAGCAAATGAGCAGAGCGAAAAGGTCGCTTTAGAAAGCCTAAAGTGCTTGAAGGCAAGTTATTCCAATTGACCTGGTTAAGAAGGGTGTGAATGGTATTTCTGACCCTTGCAACTATATAGTGGATACCTCCTGTGTCCAAACATAGTAGCAACTCTTAAGAAAATAAAACCTAATTGGGAGTTGCTCTTTCTTCTGATAGGCTTAACAGAAAAGTCAAGACAATGTCTTGATGGGTATCTCACCCATTAGCCTCATCCTTTCCTTCAATTTCATAATTGCTCTTGGCAACTCCCAACCCATCCTAAAATACCCAGAAAAGAGAATCAGACAACACTTTGCCTTGCTTCAGCCTCAAAGGGTAGCTCTGTGTTCTCAACCCTGGTCCTAGGGTGCTGGTGGCAGCAGACACAGTGGAGGTAGTCCACTACATTATGGGTGAAGAGTGAGCGCAATGGATGCAAGTACTGGAAGAAAAGGAGCATGAAGCCAATGGAAATCAGATAAGCAATAATGAGTTGCAAGGCAATCATAGAATGACAATAATTCAGTAACACTTTCACTCCAAAGAACTTAAAAACCAAAACCATGATCACATTCTCTACCAACCTCACACTATAGTGCAGGCCCATATGTCCCCAGTTCTGGCCTTTGTCGACGAGATCTCTGTCTGCCAACCTCAACTGCAAAGCTGACCAGCAAGAGAAGTTGATGCCAGCATAGAGGATGGTGATTGAAATCAGCACCACCAGAGTGCCAACCCGGCTGAAGTTTTTCTCAATGTTATTGGGCATCTGGGCACCACTCCTCCAGAACTTAATCCAAGGCTCAAAGAGGATGATCAGGAAGTTGAGCACTAGGAAGGGCACAGCCTTCAATTTCAAAGTGGCTGAGAAGAGCACCAGAATCAGGAGGCGGGAAGTGATCTCCAATGTCCGCCAGATGGTGATGCAAAGGACTTCTAGAGGCCCAAGGCGAATCTTGTAGTCATCGTACTTGATCTGGATAGCCAACATATTGCAAAGGGTAGCCCCATAGGTGACTGATACCAGGGAAAAGACCATTAGCACAACTGTTAAAAAAAACAAAAACAGGCAATCAGTTAATGTTGGTGATGAAGGCTATACTTATAACCCAGAGGTCCAGAGAGATGATAGGTGAGACTTGAGAGCTCCAGTGAAGAGCAAATGAACATATGATCTCCAGTGAAGAGCAAATGAACATATAAAAAAATAGCATGAATTTGAATAGTCTTTTTCCAAAGGTGGCATATAAATGGCCAACAGATATATGAAAAGGTGTTCAACATCACTAATCATCACAAAAATGCAAATCAAAATTGCAATGAGATATCACCTCACACCTGTTAGAATAGCTATTATTTAAATAAAATAATAAGTGTTGGCGAGGATGTGAGAAAAAGGACCCTTGTACACTGTTTTTAGGAACATAATTTGATACAGCCATTACAGAAAACAATATGGAGGTTCTCCAAAAAAATTAAAAACAGAACTGCCATATGATCAAATCATCTTACTGCTGGGTGTACACCTAAAGGAAATCAGTATCTCAAAGAGATATCTGCACTCCCATGTTCATTGTAGTATTATTCTCAATAGCCAAGATACGGAAACAAACGTAGTATCTGTTGACAGATGAATGGATAAAGAAAATCTGACGTGTATGTATATATATACAACGGATTATTATTCAACCATAAAATGAAGAAAACCCCACCATCTGTGACAACACAGATGAACCTAGAGGACATTATGCTAAGTGAAATGAACTAGGCACAGAAAGAAAAATACTGCATTGTCTTACTTATATGTGGAATCTAAAAAAGCTGAACTCCTATAAACAGAGTAGAATAGGTGGTTACCAGGGGATGGGGGTTTAGGGAAATGGAAGGATTTTGATCAAAGGCTGCAAACTTAGAGTTATAAGATGAGTAAGTTTCAGAGCTCTAATGTACAACATGGTGACTATGGTTGACAATAATGTTTTGTATACTTGAATTTTTTAAAGAGTGGATCTTGGTTTTACCACACATACACACACACATACATACACAAATGGTAACTATGTGAGGTGATGAATGTGTTAATTAGCTTGGTTGTGGTAATCATTTTACAATATACAATATACATACATCAAAACATCACATTGTACACCTTGAATATATACAATAAAATAAAATAGATGCACAAAAAATTGAAAAAATGAACCAAAGTATCTTTTTGTGTGTGCAATAATTTGATATCAGTTTTAGAAATCTTTTTCTCACTGGGCACAGTGGCTCATGCCTATAATCCTAGTACTCTGGGAGGCCAAAGGGGGCAGATTGCCTGAGCTCAGGGGTTAGAGACCAACCTGGGCAACGCAGTGAAACCCTGTCTCTACTAAAAATACAAAAATTAGCTGAGCATGGTGGTGCGTGCCTGTAATCCCAGATACTCAGGAGGCTGAGGCAGGAGAGTCGCTTGAATCGGAAAGGTGGGGGTTGCAGTGAGATGAGATCACGCCATTGCACTGCAGCCTGGGCAACAAGAGTGAAACTCTGTCAAAGAGGGGAGGGGAAAGGAGGGGAGGAGAGGGGAGGGGAGGGGAGGGGAAGGGAAGGGAGGGGAAGGGAAATCCTTGGTTCAGCTGTATGGGAACTTTTGGAGGTCATTGAATATCTATGTGCCTCAGTTCTCAATTCACTGAGATACTCCAGAGTTGCTTATATTTGTCATCAGCAATGTCAATTCATTACCCCCATATGTTAGGAATCTCTGAATTTGCAGCAGAAAGGTTCAAAAATTTCAAAATCCTGCTGCGTCGCCCATGACATTCATAGCACCATATTTTAGAGTAGTGGCCCTAAAGAGCCAGGATGCTCTCTAACCTGTTCTACCTAAGCCTCAACTATAGGTGACACAGGTGGCCCTTTCCTTTTCTTCTTTTATGTCAAAGGATGCTGATTACTAAGAAAAATCCAGTGCTCTGAAGAGAAGTGGGAGGGCCGAGGAATACTCATCCAAAAGAAAAGCTGGAGCTTTCCGTTCCTATTAAAACACTTGATCTAGGGAAACAGTGGCCATAGAGATGTCAACTTAATCTTTTACTTTTCATGTAGGAAAAGTTAAGATTTCCCCGATGAAAACCCAAAAGGAAGCACAGCTCTGTTTCTGAGTTCTTCAGTTTTAAGTAGGGTGTTGGAATCTCAGAAACTGGAATGGGAGACTCGAGGTGGTGACTCAGCTTTCTCAACCATTCTCAGTTCCATCCTAAAGAGTTGATACACGTTATAGAAGTGGGAATGTCAGAGCATCTATCTGCCTAAGTGTGGCGATGCTTTCTCTTACATTAGGACTCATTTATTGATTAGTAGTGTAACAGAAGGAAAAAACCTGATGCTTCCAATAAATGTAAAAACTTTTTTTTTTTTTTTTTGAGACGGATTCTTGCTCTGTCGCCAGGCTGGAGTGCAGTGACGCGATCTCGGCTCACTGCAACCTCCGCCTCCTGGGTTCAAGCGATTCTCCTGCCTCAGCCTCCCGAGTAGCTGGGACCACAGG